>CAKNXH010063739.1:20399-61576 GCA_932178445.1 Andricus quercusramuli | reverse complement strand
CGCCCCCCACGAATTAAAGTGAAGAGGTAGGGGTTTGATCAACATTATTTCTGTCATCAGACAGAGCGCTGCCTTCGCGCCCTCACAAAGTGTTGGAAAGGAGTAGCGGTTTGAGAAACATTATTCTTATAACCAGACACAGGGTTGCCTTCGCGCCCCGACGAAGTTTCGGAAAGGGGTAAGGGTTTCATCAACATTACTTCTGCGACCAATTACAGGGCTGCGTTCCCGCCCCCACTTAGTCTTGAAAAGGGTTAGCAGATCGACCAGCATTCTTTCTGCGACTAGTTTCAGGGCTGCCTTCCCGCCCCCACGAAGGATTAGAAAGGGGTAGGTGGTTTGATCAGCATTATTTCTGTTATCAGACAGAGCGCTGCCTTCCCGCCCTCACAAAGTGTTGGAAAGGAGTAGCGGTTTGAGGAACATTATTTCTGTGACCAGACACAGGGGCACCATCCAGCCGCCACGAGCTGTTGGAAGGGGTACATTTTTTGAATTCCACGAATTTCGCTAATTCTCTGAATTCCGTGAATTTTGTGAATTCCATGAATTCCATGAAACCTGTGAATTCCATGAATTTCTTGAATTCCATGTACGGTTCGAAAAACGGTTAAAAAAATGTCGGTACCGATACCGACATTGTGGATTCCACGAATTCTTTGAATTTCGTGGATTCCAAGAATTCTTGGAATTCTGTTAATTCCATAAATTCCGTGAATTCCATGAATTCCTTGCATTAAGCGAATTCTTTGAATTCCGTGAATTTCATCAACTCCGTTAATTCCATGACTTCCGTGAACTCTGTGGAATTCCATAAATTCCATGAATTCTGTGCATTCCATGAATTCGGTGAATTCCATGAATTCCGGTAATTCCGTAAAATCCGTGAGTTCCAAGAATACCTTGAATTCTGAGAATTTCGCAAATTCCATGAATTCCGTGAAGTTCTTGAATTTCATGAATTCCTTGACTGATGGCATTTCTTGACATGTGATGGCACATGGACTGTCGGCTATATAACTCATTTTTTGGATTGGTTAATCTTTTTTTTTTTTTATACCATTAGGCCGTTTCCCTTTCGGCGAGCCTCTAGGGTAGGCGTAACACTACACGATTCGGTTAGTGTTTCCAGGTGGATAGTTTCTTGTAGTAAATAACTACAAGTGTGGGCTCACCACACCCACGACCATCAACAGCAACGCAGTAGTATTATTCTAGAACGGTCACCCATCCAAGTACTAACCGCGCCCAACACTGCTTCACTTCAGTGATCTAACGGGAACTGGTGTTTCCAGCTAATTACTCGGTAATTATTCATTTATTCCAATTTTTTCATTGGTCTTTTTTTATTTAGTTTTTCACAGGGATTCTGAAAATATGAATATGTAGTTTTAATACTTGGACACCCTGTATAAATGTTAAGATTTATGTTATCCAATCTGGCGCGTAATATTTTTATTACAAATGTGCTTATGCTTGCCAGCACATACGTTTTCTCTCATTTTAAATTTGTTCGTTCGTTGTAATTACCATTTAGTTTCAACATCTTTGATAAGGTACATGCACCTATTAGCGTCCTTGTAAGTGTTACGGAAGAATTTAAGACTGATAAACAAGTGTAATCCATTCCGATTCGCTGAAAAACTATTACTGATCTAAGGACGTAGATTATTTTAAAGAAAAAAAAATTTGTCCGGTCAAATTGCTACAAATTGCACCGGAAAATTCGAAAATCACGCAAAGATGTCATTGTACGTCGTTGCGAAGGCCTGATTCGATTTTGGATGTATTTGCGTCCGCTAGGTTGCCCCTATTTGCGACCGGACGCAAACTGAAACTTGTAACATTTAGCGTCCACGTTATAAGGAATCGTTCGGTCGCAAATAGGGACAGAATTTGTAGGATCCTATTTGCGTCCGCTCTTCAAAGCTTATGATAGACTCGAATTATTCCGATAAAACTTGCGTCACTTTGTAGGTTGTACCGTAGAAAAAAAACAGTACATATCGGAAGAGAAATATTTTTTACATTACTCTCGAAAATTCTTAGCATAAATACACTCACATTTCAATTATTTCAGATATTTCAAACATACGGACGCACGCATGTACATCAAAATGTTGTTGCACTAGTTAGCGACTATTGTGTGAAATAAATAATTCACTGACCATTCCTGTGATGAAATCGGATTTCTGAATAGCTTGTTGATCTGGATTGCACACGAAACTTGACTTACCTGGTAATTATTTCTCCGGATCCGCAAAAATGACAAAATTGACAGTCCGTTTCACAGTCCGCTCTACTAGGAATTTGCTCTCTGCGCACTGGTAAACACAAATGGCCACTTACGGCGCGCAACATGAGAAATGAAATTCGTGTTATATTTCTAAATTTCAATAAAACGCATATTTGAATGGACGTACATGTAGAGTATTGCCAATAGAATAAAATTAATACTCTGCATGCATCAAAAAGTGTAAAAATTCATTACATCTACTATTTTTAAATCAGGTTAGAAAGCAAATAGGAGCACGGACGCAAATAGGTGCATTTATCTTATCCACAATAAATTTTCTTTTATCGTCAGCCGTAACTTCTTTTGGTCTAATTCCAATAGTTTGATGATAGCTATCATTGTAAGAAGACAATAGGGTTGACGAAATGTCTGAAAATCAAGATTTCTCATATTCACCATTTGGCTTAATCTTTTTGATATACGCGATAAAACTTTGAGTTTCATTTGAGCAGTAATTTTTTTTGGTTTCATATTCCAATTTAAAATTAGCAAAAATTTGTTCTAAAAACCCTCAAATGAATAGTTCAATACAAAGAGGTTTACCTTCTCTATTTATCTATTATAAAATTCATAAGAATCATTAAAACCTAACCATCTTACAAATAATTTATTTTTACGCAGGCTAGGGAAAATATGGAAATCAGGGAAAAGACAGATAATTTATAAAAGAAGCATTTTGAATAACTATCAAGAATAATAAATCAAAAGTGGTTATCTTTTATTTATTGAACATTTTATAATCAAGATGTTGCAGGATTTTAATTCAAGTGTTAAAATATCATTGCTCAGGATAAAATTTTGATAAAATTGGCAAATTTGCAGCCACTCTGTCTTTAGTACTTTTTTATTAACTCTCACAAGTTCTCGAATCTGATAATTACCTCACGGTTAGAATAATTTGACTGAATTTTAGTTCGCACGTATTGAAAGTTTCCTTTTCTATTCACGTACATTGAATTGCGTGTACAGTTTGAATTGAAATCCAAGACGATAATTTCAAACTATGCTCGTTTTAAAGTCCACACTAATAATTAATTGTAGTTGAATAAATGGTATAATTCATCTAGGCTTTCCCTCTGATCAAGTTTTTTGACCTTGCATGTGAATTATTTACCAGGGAAAACTTTTAAAGATCTAAAATCAAATACAAATGGAGCGACTTCTGGTTAGGTTGAGATTTTGAATTCTATCTATATTATTGAGTTAAATTTATAGTTTGAAATATCTGTGGATTACAATATCTATTGTAGAAACTACACAATATATTTATGAAAGTAAACCAAAAACACTATACTAACGTATAAAAATAGAATAAAGTGGATTTTCATAAATAAATATTTATTTACAAATGCATACAAATCATTCTTGGTTACCAAGACGTGAAATTCAAGTAACGTTTGTAATTCAAAAGTGCTTGAATTTTCAAGAATTTTTTAACAGTACTGCAACGATTTTATTTTGATAATCTTTAAGAAAATGGATCAAGTTACATGGAGTATGTGAGATTACGTGTTTAAAAAATTCTCAATCTGAATGGCGTGAACACTTTGTTTTTTCAAGAGGTGATTGTTAAAAAAGGGTTTATGTCCGTACCAAATAACAAGAATGTTCGTTTAATGTGAAACCTCATTCTACCACCCAGTATTTGTGATGCCGCATGGTTTGAGATAAGGCAAATGCACCTATTTGCGTCCTAACTTGATTTAAAAATAGTAAATTTAATGATTTTTCATACTTATTGATGCATGAAGAGTATTTATTTTATTCTATTGACAATACTCTACATGAGCGTCCATTCAAATATGCGTTTTATTGAAATTTAGAAATATAACACGAATTTCATTTAACATGTTGCGGAGAAATAATTACCAGGTAAGTCAAGTGTCGTGTGCAATCCAGATCAACAAGCTATTCAGAAATCTGATTTCATCACACGAATGGTCAGTGAATTATTTCTTTCACAAATTCTGTCCCTACTTGCGACCAAACAATTCATTATCACGTGGAAGCTAAATGATACAAGTACCAGCTTGCGTCCGGTAGCAAATAGGGGCAACCCAGCGGACGAAAATACATCCAAAAACGAATCAGGCGTTCACAACGATGTGCAATGACATCTTTGCGTTATTTTAGAATTTTCCGGTGCAATTTGTAGTACTTTGTCCGAACAAAATTTTTTTCTATAAAGTAATCTATGTTCTTAGATCAGTAATAGTTTATCAGCGAATCGGAATGGATCACACTTGTTTATTAGTCATAAATTCTCCCGTAACCCTTACACGAACGCTAATAGGTGCATTTACCTTATTGCAAGTCTTTTCAAACCCGTTTTGCAGACAAGTGTTTTCAGTGAGATTACTATCATCAGGCTTTATGGAGCTTTATTTTTCCATTTCAATCTATATATTTTAAAACATTCAAAATAAAGCTAAATACTAATTATTAGAGTAACACCGTATGATAGTTCATCCATGTATACTCAGGGACCCAGCCTTATATGGAGATGCTTGTAGACGAATAGAACACTTCCGGCGTCGAATGTCGTGTGTACAATAAAAAAAAATAAAAAAAATTGATAAGCAGTTCGAACTCGAAAGTCCATTGCCTCACTACCCGATTCGGCTAGTGTTTCTAGGTGGATAAATACTACCAGTGTGGGTCCACCACACCCACGACGGGCCGACACCACGCAGTATTCCCGAACGGTCACCCATCCAAGTACTAACCGCGCCCAACGCTGCTTAACTTCAGTGATCTTACGGGAACTGGTTTTTTCAGCGTGGTATCACCGTTGGTGTAAAATAAATATGAAAAAAATTAAAAGCATTGATGACGCGAAAACTAGAGGTTGCTTGCACTGCGGACACCTTCTTGGCATTATTAACCGAAAGTTATTTACTAACTTCACAGATTTTTTTGTGCAGCTCTTCCGTTATTTAATTATTACTGTTTAAAAGTTGTGAGTGTGAAGAAGTGATAATGGTCAATAACAAGTTTTGTAAAATATATCGTTAATGGTAAATATTTCAAGTACCATACGTTATAAGAAATGTATGAAATTCCAGTATTTTTAAATAAGAATGCGTATTGAAATAAGAGCCGCTAATAATATCTGTAACCAGGATTTGCGTGAATTCTTATATACTAAAAACGCCCGAAGGTTTCCGAGCTGTTCCGTCTATAGCTGATAACGCGACGACTAGACCAGCAGACCCACTGCACCCGGCTCGTGAAGAGCGCTTTCCCGCAAAAAGTTTTAATCATACTTTTTTGTAGTACAAAAATGTAACTAGTGGAGTGTGAGTTGATGTATAAACTAAATTTAATTCGGAAATTATTAATTTAAGCTCTTAATAATTTACACATAAAATATCACCTTTTAACACTTTTCAATTAAAAATTGTCAATTAAGTACCATTAAACTACACAACATAAACATTTGCACTTTTATAAATTGAACAGCTCTTAAATTTCTGGTTAACGAAAGAATATATACATGCTATCGGTTTAAATGTTCTAAATTAAAACTAATCCTCCATTTCAACTCGCGTTAATAAAAATATTAAAAAATGAAACATTCAAAATAATTAGAAAAATAGAAGAATATATAATGTACTGCCAATTTAACAAAAATTGAAAACTAAAATGTCCTCATTTCAAGCTTGCTGAAAATGTTAAAAATACAGTACTCCCTATTCTTCAACTCAATAATAATTGAAAACCAAAACAGTTCATCTTGCAATTGGGGAAAAACTTGAATACCAAAATTTATTTTAATTTCGGTAGTTTCAAATTATTAATTTCCAATTGTTATTTAACGTTAGAATCAAAATTGCAACGTAAAAAGTTTGAATGTTCCACTCTAAAATTTTCACGATTCAAGGGTTTCTATTTTGAAAAATTCAGTTTCAAATTGTTTAGTTTTGAATATTTGATTTATAAGTGCTCCTTTTTGAAATTTTTTAGATTAAAAAATTTCAAACTGAATGTTTCAAAATTGAATATTCTTGACTGAAACGATATTTAGATAGCATTTTAAATTGAACAAAAGCGTGTAATTATGAATATTTAATTTTGAGTTATTTTCACATTGAAAATAGTTCTTAAAAATTCAATCAGATATTTCAATTTGCTTAGTTATTAAGACTTTCGTATTGAAAAAGTTAAATTTTCAATGTTAAAATCTGGAAATTGTTCAATTTCAAACCGACTTAGAATCGTATTGTGAAATAATTATTGTAAAATTTTTAACGCTGGAACTACAGTTCAGTCTTAAAAATCATTAATTAATTCATATTTACAGCTGATCAACCTCAAAAGTTGTCCGAATTGCTGTACCATTTTCCCACATGGGTGCATCGATAGTCTGACGGGTGTCTTGGGATGGCAGCGGTAGAACTTCGGCCACTGGTAGAGGCTTCCCCTTCCGTAGGCTGGATCCGGGGGCTCTCGGGATGCCGTCTGCGTGGCTTCGGTACGGACATTTTTGTGGGTCCTAGTTGATGGAGTCTGGGTGGACACGGAGACCTGGTTTAGGCGATGTGGTGTTTGCGTGCCAAAGGTTGCTTCTTCTTTAGGCTAGGGGCAGTAGCATGCATGTTCCGTCATGGGGCCGCTGGTTACAGTCGAGGCTGGATGTATTAGCCGGCTGGTGGATGCAACGTATTTGTCAGCCGCCATTCTGAGGGCCAAGGCCAATCCGGGTTGCAGTTGCAAGGCCACGTAGATTATTGGTAGAAAGGGTTGCAGGCGGCGCAAGCCTGAGGGAAATTCAGGATTTGTCCTCAATAACCTGAGGAGCTGAACGTCCAACTCGTCCATAGGGGTTGGTAGTCATTTAGGACCACCTACCGACATGGTTGAGACTGGTTGGCTCGGTACTCTTGACAGCGACGATAGCAGTAATCGCGGCAAATTCGATAGCTTCAATGGCCTAGGATCACACAAAAGAAAACGGGTTCAAACTAGGCTTGATATTATTTGGAATCTTTGACATGCCTCTTGCTCACAAATTTATCTTTTAAATTGGAAACTTCGAATAGTACATGGGATAGTTGTTTAGTTAAGCCAAAGGGGCCATGGAACTTTTTGGCAAGTTTGGAGAAAAAATTTTTTTCAGCAGAAGACAAATGACGGGATTTGATCAAGACCAGATCGTTAACGGAGAATACGCCTCATATTATAGTAACGGGCTTGACGCTGATAGGCCTCCTCTAGATTTTGTACTACCCAATCTCTGAGTATAGATAGGCGTTCCACTCGTTCCGCCCATACGACCGGATATTGAGAGTCTACTTTACTGGGGTCCGACAGGAGAGGTGTTCCAAGTGCAGGGAAGGAATTGGGCATGATAAGGTGGGGTGGTGATGTGATAAATGTTGTACTCCCAGAGCCAGTTCCTTGAGTGAGAAATTCACGAAATCGGTCCCGTTATCTGCGAGTAAGACTTGGGGTGTTCCCCAGCGCATCAAGACGAGTTTTTTAAAAGCGTCGCGAATTTTAGGTCCGGTAGACCGTCGAAGCCGGAGGCTGTTCGGGGGTAGAGACCCAAGATATCCACAGCTACTACTGTCCAGGGCTCTTCTACTATTATGCGGCCCATTAATCCGGGAGGAGCTAGTTGTTCTAATTTTCCTATTTGACAACCTGGATATTTCCGCACGTAATCAGCTATGTCGCGGGATATTCCGGACCAGTAATATTCGGTTGCGATTCGCGTGTATGTTTTATCGGTCCCCATGCGGCCGGCCTGTCTTTCGTCATGGTTTTCTTGGATCACGCGGTTTCGTAGGCTGAAAAGTATGACCAATTTCCAGGCGTTGAGGTCCTCGTAGATGGAGTCGAGAATTGGATTCGGTCGGTGATAAAATAATTTATCATTTTCGATTTTCCAGTTGGGAAATCTCGCAGAAAATTTTTCGACAGCCTCGCGTCTATCGTGGTACCAGGGGTCGTCGACATTGTTCAAGGAGGTCACTCTATCCGCGCTTCCCTTAAACATACGCGATAGGGCATCAGACACGTGGTGGCTCGCCCTTTTGCGATGATTGATGGTGTATTGGTGGCCTTGTAAAGCCAATGCCCACGTTCCTAACCGGCATACTGGGTCTTTTAAGTTGTCCAGGCATCGAAAGCTTATGTGATCGGTAACTACGGTGAAATGGGAACCCTCTATATAGCATCGAAATTTTTGTATCGCCCATACCACAGCAAGGCACTCTCGCTCGGTATCGGTATGGTTACGTTCTGCAGGTATTAGACTTTGACTGGCATACCCCTTCTATCGTTTGGGCTAGGACAAATCCTTAACCCGTGGAAGTAGCTTCGGTTTGAAGTACAAATTCCTCAGAAAAATCAGGGCGAGCTAGTACGGGGTTGGTGGCCAAATAGGAGCGTTTGTTTTCGAAAGTGAGCTATTTCTCTTCTTCCTAGAGCCAAGGCTGGTTCTTTCGAAGAAGTAGAGTTAGTGACGCGACGGTTGTCGCGAAATCCGGCATGAAACGGTGGTACCAGGAGGCTACGCCTATAAATTGTTGAACTTTATGAACGGTGTTTGGAACCGGAAATTGTAAGATGGGGTTAGTCTTATCGGGGTCGACCTGTGAACCCTCTGCGTTCACCAGAAAACCTAGGTACTTCACCTGAGACCAGCAGAACTCACACTCGACCCAACCACTCGAGGTGTTCTTCAAAGGTTGCGGTAGCTATGATAATGTCATTCGGATAAGCGAACACAGAAGGTTCCATATCTGGTGTAATTATCCGATCCAGTAACCTCTGAAAGGTGCAGGAACGTTGGTTAAACCGTAGGCATACGAGTGATTTGTAGCAGGCCTAGACCCGGTACAGTGAAAGCTGTGAGCTCGCGACATTCCGCATCAAGAGGAATCTGGTGATAGGCTTGACTTAGGTCAAGGGTGGATATGTAACTCGCGCATCTAAGCTTATCTAGTATTCCCGTCATGTCAGGCTGGGGATAGGCATCTTTCTTGGTTACAGAATTTAACTTCCGGAAGTCCATACCAAATCTACGGCTTCTATTGGGTTTGCGAGTCATCACGATAGGATATGACCAGTCGCTGGTTGATGGTTCGACTATGCCATTCTTTAAATACTCTTTTTCTACTTGCACGGTAGCCTCGTGAATTTTCAGGCAACGTTAGCCGGTACCGCTGTTTGATTGCAGGGCTATTGCCTACATCTAGACTATGTTATATGAGGTGTTTGGAGGGCAAGGTATCCGGAACCGGAGGGATTAGTCTGTCTAAAAAGGCGGTTAATCGTTCTGATTGCTCGTCGGTCAGAGATAACAGCGCGCAACACATCGACGCCGCAGATTGGTGAGGATACTCCAATTCAAAATCATAAAATGTTCTGGGTTCGGTAGCGAAAAACCACCGGTAATTAACAACATCTGTCATGATCCCGAAATGATGCAAGAAGTCCGTGCCAAAAGCGCATTGTAAATTCAGGGCTGGTAATATTCGAGCTTTGAAATTTTTTCCTTTTCCGTTCAGGACCATGGGTAATATCGGATGTAACGAAAGCAACATCAACATCATGAGGCCAACATTGCGTCCAGAGAATTAACACACGTTAACGCCGACAATATGAATTTTCTATACCCCCCCCCCCCCCACAAGAAATGAGTTGACCTACACCAAAAAGGCAAATTACAGAAACCCATGATATTTCCACTAATCATGACAAAATACAAAATTTATACGAAAATACCAACGCTCGTTGGAGACTTCATCGGGTCCTCACGTTCACCGTTCTAAATTCTAATTGTTAAAATCCACCAGGAAGCAAAAGGTGGTGAACGTGAGCATCCAAACCAGGTCGCCAACCGCTTACCTGAATTAGGAGGACCTTACATCAATCGTAGATTGATAAGAAACTGAAGCTGGTTTTACTTTTCGCGAGTACAGTGGTGAAATGTCGCGAGCAAAGAAAACGGAAGCAAAACGACGCGACTGCGTCTTGGCACGTGGCTGCCGAACGAAGGAGAACTCTGCTTGGTCGTCGGCGGGCTCGACGCCCTCTTCCTCAAGGCGAGTTTCCCCAGCACGGCACTGACTGGCTGCTTGCTCGAAACTGTCCAGGGATTGATAGATTTGAACTTGCTCGGTAAGCTTAGCTGTGTGGCCACTAGATAGGAGAGGCAGGGGTGGTTTGACTGGTGGCCTGTAATCAAAATGAAATCTGCGGAGTAGATCCGTTGCATTTTCGGTAAATGAGGAAGTTCTCGTTCTCTCTGGAGCGAGATTTTCCGCATTGGCAAACACACTGCGCAAATCTAGGACGAACAGACCTGTTTCTCATTCGTAGTATAGGAGTCTTGAGGTAGGCTGAGATCTCGATCCAATGCTGTCGCGTCGAGGGCCCGGTTAAAGAATGTAAGGACTTCCTCCCACAAATGGATTATGGTATGCACGGTCGTCCCTGGCTCTGGAGGCATCTGAGGTTTCCAGCCAGGTTCCGGGAATATTGGAGACAGCAAGCGGAAAGGCGGGACCCAGATTCAAATTCAAATCTCGACTCTTAATTGGAAGTGGCGGCAGCGAGAAAATCCCAGTTCTCTGGAGGCCTCACAGAGTCCCAAAATCCCTCGATGTCCCTCTTTAAGAATATCCATGAGGCAAGGTCATGAATAACAAACAAAAAATATCGTACAAATTAATCCTAAATTTTTTAACTTAACCTAAATATGCCCTTGGAGCGTCGTTCCATGTGCCAAGAGAACCAAGGCCGCTTCAAAATAAAAATAATAATAAAAATAATACGAACTGAAATTTGCCGTGTTACAATTTAAAAAATTTCTATAAACAAATACACAGTTTTCGTATGTCGCGATGAATAGGCTCCAATTTTTTTGCAGAAGCGACCAAAAATATCTTGCCAATGACTTCTTGTTGAAATTTTTCTCAAATTAACAACAAGTGGTAATTATTTAAAAAAATGTATCAAACAATTTTGATAAATGAATGCACATTTTGACAATTTTTCCAAGAATAGGCTCTATTTTGTTTACAAAATCAACTAAAAATGTATTTCCAACGACTCTTCGCTATGAAGCTTTGCCAACGGATAAGAAAAGTTCATTATTCAAACAATTTTTAAGAACAAATGTACATTTTGGTATCTTTTTCAGGAATAGCCTTTTTTTTTCGTGGGGTAAGCTAAAAATGTCTTACCAATGACTCCTTGTTGCCTTGTTTGTCCAATTAACAAGACAATATTTATTTTTTTAAACAATATTCATGCAGAAATGCACAGTTTGACCATTTTTCCATGAGAAGTATTAATTTTCTTTGCGGAATTAACAATAAATGTCTTGGCAATTATTCCTTCTTGACACATTTCCTTAAATAGGAAAAAGTGTTAATTTTTCAAACAATATTTATAAACAAATTTCCAGTTTGACCATTTTCCCAGGACACATTTTTTTCGAAGCTGTTGTCAAGATACGATTCTCAATAATGAATAGTCCTAATAAAACTTATATCCACAAGCTCAGGGTCCTTGGGAACGCCAGTAATCTTTCCTTTCTTCAAATGAATTTTGGCACACTTGTCCAAACCAAAGTCCATCCCAATCTCTCCTGTGTAGTTCTTGACGATATTTATAGCAGTTTGGAGTTTGCTTCTACCAGCGGCATAGATCTTCAGGTCATCCATATAGAATACATGAGTGACCTTATGCTCACGCTGATTAGTGTCGCCACAGAGGTATCCAGGAGAATTTCGTAGTGCAAGAGATAGAGGCAAAAGTGTGATGCAAAAAAGCAAAGGGCTCATACTATCCCCTTGAAAGACGCCCCTCTGGAAGGTGACGTTGTTCGTCGTCAGACGATAATTCCTAGATGAGATGGTAAATCTAGTTTTCCAAAGAGGCATCAGTCTCTCTATGCATCTCACTATGTGTGGATGTACCTTCAAGCTTTCCAACAGACAGATGATAAGTCTATGAAAGGTTGAATCGAAAGCTTTCCGGTAGTCAATCCAGGCCATTGACAGGACGTGCTGATGGACTGTAGCGTCTTTACAGACACACCTGTCAATTAGCAGGTTCGTATATCTCTCGCCATACAGGCTCAATTCGCCGAACAATCCTGTTGTTCAGGATAGCTGTAAAGATCTTATACAGTGTGTTCGAACAAGTTATTGACCTGTAATTCTCTGGGTTGGACGAATTGCCTTTTTTTGGCAGGAGTATAGTGCATCCTAACACCAGCAACTGCGGAATGGGCGTCTCCGTCTTTAAATATGAGGTGAATATGCGGGTCAAATGTTGGTGTGTAAAAGCAAACTTCTTCTAACAAATG
Source organism: Andricus quercusramuli (assembly GCA_932178445.1). NCBI lineage: Eukaryota > Metazoa > Arthropoda > Insecta > Hymenoptera > Cynipidae > Andricus > Andricus quercusramuli. Next base: position 48,953 of record CAKNXH010063739.1, on the reverse strand, counting down.
TTCTTGATGCAATCCGGTCCAGCAGCGGAAAAGTTCTGCGTGCCTCTACGTGCTTTTTCCACCTTTTCGGCAGTGACTGATGGACCTTGAAGCGGATGATATTGTCAGTATCTTCTTTCAACTCCAGTGTGCTCGGGATTTTGTATACCTCTCTCCAAAAAGTCTCTACCTCCTCGGGCTTGGGTGCATTTTTTATAGAAACAGGGAGATCGCTGAAGAGGCGCGATGGTTCAGCGAGAAACTGTTGATTCTCCCTGATCCATCTCTCCCTCTTCTGCATTCTCCTCCTTGCGTCAGATAACAGCCGTATTTTGTCAACAATATGCTGCTTGATTGTCAGCAGTGTTGACTGGTTTAGTGTGTTATTCAAGATCCTTAGTTCTTGGGCGAACTTTCGAACCCTTTTCGTAAACGATCTACCAGATGTTATGTAGTCAATCACATATTGAACACGGGACGCATTCTGTCTTGCCCATCCAATTTTCTTGATCAGTTCATGCAAGCGTCTGTTGATCTTTTGATCCATCGTCGGTTCTAGCCTTCGATTTGAATCAGCCAAAGTTCTCGCAGCACCATGAACTGAGCAATTGATGGTCCAGAGGTCGGACTTTCACGAGATATCTCCAAAAAGGGTGGCATCCATTTCAGCCAGATCTTGGGGCATAAGAGGAACTTGCTTGTTGATGTTCCTCCTTGTACTGAAATTGCGATCATCTTCCAGAAGGTGCCTGCTTTCTGCAGTTGGTCCTAATGTCGTTTCATCTTCGTCTGCAGCTTGTTCAAGCAGCGGTTGAGGAAGCACTCCGTGTAAATATCCATTTTTCCGGAGGTATTCGGCTTTATTTCGCAAAGACTGATGCGAAACGTGCTGAAGCTCTGGGTGTTTCTGGCACCACATGTACGCATACGCGCCATAAAGCCTCCGCAAACAGGGTTAATGCTGGCATCGTAGCAGTCTAGCACGTCATTCTTAAGTTGATCCGTCCACTCAATGTGGTCGTTTCGCCGGTTCGTCGTCGTGTTTCCATCTAAATTATTTTCAACAACCCGATCTCGAGGATGATCGGGATTGTTTGCCGACCCATTGTCGGGTGCTCTGCACGTTCGGTCGTTCTGAACTGCATCTACAACATCTTGATGTCTTGGTGCTTTCATTGTTGTTCCCACGTGCAGCTAGAGAAAGGGTTCGTCCATCCTTGTAGAGCCTCGAGTGCAAGGATAAGGCTGATACATATATATGCTGATATATATATATATATATATATATAAGGACAGAGAAAAATATTATTCATAATTAACTCGTTTAATTGTTGTATTCTCACTATATTGGCATAGAAAACATCCTTATTTTCTGTTCTATAATGGCTTGATCCCCTAAAAATTGTTCCTTGTCATGTCAAAATATCCCCTGAATATTGGCCGAATTAAAAAAAATTAGGTTTATCTCTTAATCCTATTATTTGCAAAAAATGGCTTCTGTTATTTTAGTTTCCGCTCCTAATAGATTTTTTTATTTTAGAATACAAAAGGATAAAATGCATGTGTACCGAAACAAAATAGCTTATTAATAGTGTCGACTAAAAAAGCAATTTTGTGCAAATTGGACTTGAGAGATTCCCAAATATGTTTCTTTAAAAATAATAATGCCAATATTCACCGGGCATTTTGACACCAAAATAAAATATTTGTAGGGTAGCTATTTTGGGGGAAAATATAGCCTTTTTCGGACAGCATTTTAGTTATTCCTATTCTTTACGACTTTCAAAAAACTCAGTAACAATTTACCAATTCATAGATGGACAACAAATGGTTTTTTGAAGTATTACTCAATACTTTGTAGGGAGGTAGGATCAGAATTGCTCTAGAAAAAACGATACCTAATACTTGAGTGGCTCCTTATTCGGGGAAATTATACCTTGGAAAAATCTATAGATACCTGAAAAAAATGACATTGTCAGGGAATTTTTTTACAGAATTTGAGTAGACGTCCTGAGATAATTCTAAAGATAATATTTTATAATATTCGTATTTATATGTTCTTACTTACAAAATATCCACAAAATGTACTGGTTAATAGTATAAGTATCTGTGCTACTTTCTCAAATGGCCTGATAATTACTTCTACAGTGCAAAAATATATTTTTTAGTTAATTCTGTCACTTTCTGTGATAACGGGTATGCGATTGATGATGGTCTTCCCGATTAAATAATTCACTACGTATATATATGTGCATATAAATGTATCTCATTATTATAAATTTTGATGTTAAAACGATTACATCGGACAAACAATTTTAAAGAACAAGAAAAAGTCTGCCCTGACCGGATTTGAACCGGGAACGCCACTATCCATGAGTGGATATTTTCTTGTTCTCCATAGCTATCTCATTACAGGGAAGTACTATACGTATTTCTCCACTGCGACAAATGTGCCATTTTTTATCAATATATGTTTAATCTAATAAACATTTCGAAGATGTTATTACCATTTATAGATGCTTAAGTCAAAGTTATTACATTTTTGATTAATATAAATTTTGATGTTCGAACGATTACTTCGGATAAATAAATTTTCAAGAACAAGAAAAAATAAACAAGCATACAAATGATGTGAATGGAGTCTGAGGGTGGAAGCCTAGGAGGTGAGTAGGGTTGTGTGGGGTAAATTAGGCACATGAAAAGTAATTTTCAGCGTAGGTGTTAGGTGGGATTTACTTGGATAGAGAAATTGCGGTTGGGTTGGCAAGAAATCGGTTGAGTTTGTGGTCAGGAGTCTTGGGTCTTCGAGCGGGCAAGGGATATCCGATTTTTTATTTTTCTATCTCACACTTTTTGTGAAGCGAATGAAACAGTGAAACTGTCACTATTTTCCACTACACTTAAGTGCGTTCAGTTCCCACTATTAGCAGCCTAGTACATGTTTTAGTTTTCCAGAAATACAGGTGGCTCAAATTCAAGCCCTATATCAAATTCGAGCCATCTCCTTTAAGTTTTTCAATTTTTAACATTAAAAATTATATTTGCAGTTATCTTCATGTCTAGGTTCGTAATCGAAGCATCAGAGTATACCATTATACGATGTCATAAAAAATGCTGCGAACATAAGATTTTTCTTTTTGAAAACGTGGCTTCTTAAAGTTTTAATCTTGGAAATTGATTTTTTTTTTTGCAATTTTCATGTCCATGTTCGTAATCAGTTAATGAAAGATACACCACTACACGCTTTTCGGAACTTCACGCCCTGTGGCGGGGGATCGGGGAGGGGTGGAGGCACTACGTTTTAAAAAAGGTTACACTGGGAACTGCGTAATGGAAATTTTCACAATTAATCCAATAATAATTTAGAAATAAAATTGGGGCCGAATGTCGAGGCCCGTCACTTCTTTAAATTGCATCTCACACACAAACATCTCTGAATTGTCTAATAAAGACTATCTGAGAGCTTAAGGTGTTTCGCATTCAACGACATGATCACTTTTATCCTAAAATATGTTTGCCAATAGTTAGAGTGCAAAACATCCACCAAAAAAAGGGATTTTCGTTGCAAAATTTTCATCTGAAGATGTTTTTATTTTTTTTAGCTAGAATCTTTTGTCTTTCAAAGCAATCTTCCTGGGTGTCCACCAAATGCTTTCCTCTAACGCACAATGAGCAGAAGAGTCTATGCTCAGTATTCAAATATAGTTGTCCACAATCAATGTGTATCCGCATAGTATACTGTGGGCATTGCGTTGCGAAGAGCGGTCAACGTGAGCAGGTGCAGGTATACAGTCGGCTATTCAGTGTTCATTAACCGAGAGGTGTACAAGATCCCGAAAACACTAGAGTTGAAAGAAGATACTGACAATATCATCCGCTTCAAGGAGTTTCGCGACAGCCTCATAAAATCTGAGGAGGAGTGCCCATCAGTCACTGCCGAAGAGATGAAAAAAGCACTTAGAGGCACGAAGAACTTTTCCGGTGCTGGACCAGATTGTATCAAGAACTTTTGGTGGAAGAAGTTTACTTCTATACACCAACATTTGGCCCGCATATTCACCTCATATTTAAAATCGGAGACGCCCATTCCGCAGTGGCTGGTGTTGTGACGCACTATACTCCTACCGAAAAAAGGCAACTTGTCGAGACCAGAGAATTACAGGCCAATAACTTGTTTAAACACACTGTATAAGATCTTTCCAGAGCGTGTCATGCACACGCTGAGTACCTAGAACACATACTATCGGGGTGTCCGACCCACACAGAAACAACGTATGTCTATAGACATAATGCAGCCCTAAGAGTAATTTATTACCACCTTTGTCGCTCTTACGGTGTTGGTCGCGACCCTGCCCTGCCGAACACTCCAAGGGATATAGAGTCAATTGTCCGAAACGAGAAGTGCCAGATTTTCTGGAACTACGATTTTCGGGCAGCAGTCTCCGTTGCGCACTCGAGGCCTGACATTGTTCTCCAAGACTTCGAGAAACGAACGATATTCGTGATCGAATTCTCGGCTCCGTCCGAATACAACATCACTGCAAAGGAGAAAGGAAAAGAGGAGAGGTATCCAGACCTTAAAAGAGAGCTGCAACGACTGTACCCAAAATATTCGGTACGAGTAATTGTCCTTGTGATAGGTGCTCTCGGAGGTGCTAAATTATCACTGGTTTGTAACCTTAAAGCCACAACCGCGTGCCAAAAATATGCCAAGGCACTTGCGAGATGGATGCAGAAAGCTGTCATCCTTGGGTCGCTTCGTGTCCTCAAGACACACGAGGGATTCGCCGGCTATTGACATTTTCTTTTTAGATGGCAGTTGCTCTTGGTGGTACACTGCGGTGGTTGTTTAACTCTTTTTTTTAATTATATATATGGGCATATCCACGTAAAGTGTCATTTTCTCTATAAAAAAAGTCAAAAACAAATCTACAGGCAAACATTTCAAAATTTTTCCCTACGTTCTACATACATGTAGAAACGCATTCTTTAGCTTGGTCAATATCTTTGCACATGCGCGCAGTTTGTACAATATACTGAAATTAATAAATCCATAAAATCAATTTAATGAATGATATTTTATGAATGAAAGGTGAAAGAGGCTTGTTTCTTATTTTTTAACCCTTAAATGGTAAAGGTGGGTCACTCGTGCCTCGCCAAAAGATTCTCTCTCTGGTAGCTTGTAGAGAAGGGCGGAGGGAATTATATTTTATTGTTTAAACAAATCATCAAATCGGCAGTATAGTGGTTGATCCTTATACTAGGATAGTTGATGAGATTTCATGAACTTTGCGCAATTTTTTAGAGCACTTTAGAGCACTTTTTGAAGCACCGAGCACGAGTGACCCACCATTACCATCGAAAGGTGCCGAAAATGACGTTACCATTTAAGGGATAATGCTCATAATACTTTCCAGTAATGTGTGAATTACCATCTTCTTGATTTAGAATATACTGGGTGTTTTTTTTAACTTGAGACAACGGAATATCTCAAAAAATACGCATCCTATGACAAAAATATCCGTAATAAAAACTTTTCATTTTTCGTGGGGGAAAAGCGACTTTGAGAAAATTCACCCCACCCCACCCCCAGGAAGCAGGAGTGGGGGTAATTGTGTAATTTAAAATGGGAACCCCAATTTTTTATCACAGATTCAGATTCCCCTTGATGAAATACGTAATTTTTATTCGAAAATTTTTTTTCGATTCACGAAAAAAAACCACCCCCTGCCTCCTGGGGCTGGGAGGAGGGATTTTTCAAAGTCTAAGTATATTATAAATGGATAAATCATAAATTTTTGATATTACTGAAATAAAATGTATTGAAAATTATATTAAGATGTATCACGAAAAATTTACTTTCAATAAAGTAAGCAAATGAAATGATGTTTAGCGTTTCATTCCATTTGTGTATTGAAAGTTGGCTAAAAATTATATCCAATTTATTTTTTCATTATTGAAAATTCTTTTTTAATTTAATACTTCCAAGAAAAATTAGAAATATTTTTTTAAACTTCTTCTCCAATTCAATCTGTTAGAAAAGGGTTAACTTATTATAATAATGGCAGACTTACTTGCCAAAAATTTGATATAAAATTGACTTTTATATTTCATTTCAACTAATATGTTGTTATTATTTTATTATTAGTTATGGGTTGAGACCTTAGCAGCCACTGACGCTTGGGTAATCCCGTTTCGTCCCCTTTCGAGCCTAAGCGTGACCCCATAGCCCTCTCCATAAGGAGAGAACCGCAGCCACGCTATTGGCTGATATCTCTGACTCACTGATGAAGTAATTACCTGTGAGTGTTAGACGTTTCCCCGCAATCGCAGGGCAGTAACACAGGATGTGAGTAGATGTCTCATCATCCTTGCCGCACAGAGGACAGAGGGGACTTTCTGCAAGCCCTATCTTATGTCTGTGATATCCTAACTCGGTAGGAGTCAAGCTTTGAGCCAGTCAGTCAGTCAGCGAACTGTTAATTACTTCAGTGACTGACCTGCTGGAAATACCTACCACTAGCTCGGGTCTAGTAAAATTCCTTCCTGCTGCTAGCTTGGCTAGCCTATCCGATATCTCATTGCCCTTGATACCACTGTGTCCAGGGATCCATAGCAGAGTGACTCGGTTTTTGGTCGCTATCGCAATTAGTGCCTCAAAGCATTCCCATACTAATAGGCAAACTGGAGCATGGCCATAATCTCAGATTGTAGAACTGTGGCGTAGGACCCCATCTCAATTGTGAAACCCATTCCATTCCTCCTACGATATTCGCTGGCTCCTACATTTTCCTCGTTCAAGGAGCCATCTGTATACCAGTTCTCTCCATCACAGGGCAGGTATGCGCAGCCGTTAACCCATTCCTCCTCCGTGGATAGGTTAACTCGATACTTCTTGTCGAAGAGGTGGCGAGTGACCATTTTGTCTCTGGGCATGTTCAGGGCTGGACTTCTCGCGATATCGACTGGGATCTTCACTGCTGTCGAGACCCTCCCGCCATTCACCAAATTTAGCCTCCAGGCCGCTTTCGCAGCCACGGCCTTGATGGTAAGATGGAGGGGCTCTAAGCTTATTAGTGCCCCAGTGGCATCGTGGGTGTATAAGGGTTTTTGGGGTCGCTGAAACTGAATTTGATGTCAAAATTTCATACTTCAAAATGGCGGATCCAATATGGCAGACTAAAATGCGAAACTTTGAGGTATTTGCACCAAACTTGGTGTAAATGGGATTTCGCGGTCTCTGATACGAAATTTGATGGCATTTAAAAATTCAAAATGGCGGATACAATATGGTGGACTAAAATGCGAAAATGTGATGTTTTTGCACCAAACTTGGTGTAAATGGAATTTCGGGGTCTTTGATACGAAATTTGATGTCGTCATTTTTAAATTCAATATGACGGATCCAATATGGCGGACTAAAATGCGAAACTTTGAGATATTTGCACCAAAATTGTTCCTTTATATTTTTTTTTAGCTGATGATGAGAGATTCAGATTCCTTAATAGTTTGAAGTTTGATCGGGCGACAAAATCTTGAACTCTGTGATGTTCTGTTATTCCATAAAATATCGTTACTTTTTGCTAATAGGCGGCGAGGAATAAAAGATGTAGCAAACAAGTTGCCTTCGCTTATGTTTAAATCAAATTCATTGGACTTATAATTTTGTTTATATTCTGAATGGCCTGAACTTCTATCGAAACCCCAGGAACACAGTAATACAGCTTCCATTAATGAATTGTTTGTACTTTCCATATTTTGAAGTACGACATCTCGTTGCAATTTTATCAATCTTCCGGAAGTGTGGTTCAGTAATTCTTGCAATGCGACTTCAACTTCAGGTGCCTGGATCGAAATAATTCCCTTTGGTGGTCTACATTCAGATTTAGTTTTGTGAACTTCGTTATACGGTGGCCAAATATCCGCTCCACATTCTTTTACCTCTAAACGCATGTTCGTGTACACATTTTTCGACATAGAATTATCTAACAGAAATGCTAGAGCTTCTCCAGGATTTTTTTAAATGATTGGAGTCATTGTGTCTAACAACTTTCTAATTTTTTTTTGCCGTTCTGGACTTTCTAAAATTCGACTAATAACAGCGTGAAAATCCCCGAAGAAAAAGAAGATTGCTCCATTTCATTGGCAATTTTGATATCAGGAACTGTAAACTCGGAATCTAACCAACTTAAATTTATCTTTTCAAACTTCTCCTTAATTCTACATACTTCATTTCATTTCTTATTGCGTTTAGTTCTTAAAGTCGGAAGAGCAGAGTTTAACTGCTGCAATTCTCTTTGACAAGGATCCTCCTGGCGAATATTTAATTCTCTTAGAAAATAATTCATGACATCAGACAGATCCCCATTAATGGGGATATTTTCAAGAAACTGCCGTTTCGTAAAAGTAGGCATTAGTGATTGTAAAACGAAAACACGCATCGAACATGAAAAATACTCGCTCAAACAACTTATTGTAGCACAACAGTACGTTGTCGCTCGTGCGGAGCGGGGCCTTTGTATGCTCTCTTGTTTATAATCGTTTGTTCAAGCTGTACGACAAAAGTAGCAAAATCAGCAGGTCTATTTTGAAGTTCAGATTACGCACAAGACATTCATACCTTATTTTACTCTGTAGGAGGTGGAATATCGAGGAATAGTGAATTGGAAGTGGGCGGTTCACTACAAATGTTTAATGTGTGATAATAAAAAGTTAAATATTACAATTTATTCTTCACTTTTTAAACTTATTCGTCTAATTTTTAATTCCCACGTGTCCACAAAATAAATGAATCAGAAGGAATTTTCAAAAATTCAACATAAATTGCTGGGTATATGAATATATAAGATAAAAAGGTTCAATCCTAGGAGGAACAGGTTATTGAGAATCAAAATAACCACTCTTAGTATTTACACAAGAAAAGTATATTATTGTTAGAGTACACGACTTGAGTGCCCGAGAGCCAAAACTGCCAAAACTTCCCGCCCGACGTTAGGCCCGGAAACCCCATTTAGATAGGAACCGCTCGAAGCCTTTTTTCTCATCCATTGTCAATCGGGGATTCAGGTACCTCCATCAACCCCTCTATTCCGAATATTTGAAGAAACGCTCTGCTCTCTATAGCTTTAATTCTTACATTCGGCCTTCCTGACTTTGTTCGCGTCCTCGCGATAATCATTATTATGCTGGTTGACTCATGGCAGTACCTAAGAGACACAGGCGTTAAAAACAAGAATTCAATATATTGAAGTAATAATTCCTTTTGCCATGCGATGCATTGTAAAGCTTGACTTCTTTGTCATGCATGTATGCATATACATTTTATCATTGTTATGTTCTTCTATCTACTTATATACATGCAGCATGCAACTTGAACCCTATTGTTAATCTCAACCATCGGTCATAGCGTACTCTGAAAAACATGTCGTTTCTAGGCAGCTACCGATGTCTAGATGCTCCGCAAGACAATAAGTCTCTTGGCATCCTGACTTGTACTGTCTGCAAATGTTCTCATTGCTTCCTTATCATTTCAAATTGTTAACAAAAATATTTTATTTATTTATTATATATTTTTTTCAAATAAAGAATGAATCACCCGCAGACAACACGGTAGTGGATTTGTCAGCTCTGCATTTCAGATTGAAACTTTAATTCTTGGCAGCAAAATTATTGCTCTGCAAACTCTAAGATTTAATCTGCTTCTCGGCTTCACAAGCTTATGCTCTTTGCGCTCTGCAAAGTCTAAATACTTCTGGGCCGCGTTGAGCATCTTCTTAACCTTACTAGAGAGCGAAAATAATGTGCACCTTTTAGTGGATGGAGTCTTCATTCTCTGACGATTCGTTGCTTTCATCTCTGCTTACTACTGACTCCCATAGTTTTAATTTCTCTCCAGGAAATACTCCTGTATATGGCTTCTGTGTACGTTGAGCCCCTTTCATGTCACCGATAACGTATCTGTCATTCTCTAGGACCTTTCTAACTTCATACGGTCCGGCATAACTTGGCAATAATTTTCTACTCTTCCCTTCATTCGAGTCAACTACTCGCTGTACACCCACAGCAGCGCCCACTCTGAACACTTTGGGAGGAACCCGTCGCAAATCGTATCTTCTCTTATTTTCCACTTGATTTTCTACAATCTTTTCTGCTGCACGTTTACGCATTTTAGTCCTATCCTCTCTAACTTTTGGTTCTCCGATTTCATTTAACAACTTTGCTTTAGCCTTTTGCCGCGGTTGGTAGCCTAGCAATAACTCAGAAGGTCTTTTACCAGTAGCTTTATTTATAGTATTATTAAAAACCCCATTTAACCCTATTAACTTCTCGATCCCAACTTGTTTCCTCTTTCGATAAACTTGATGTAAGAGCATCAAGGATCTTTGTGTTGTATCGTTCTACCTGTCCGTTTGCGCGCGGAGTAGCTACAGCGGTCAGTATATGTTTCATTCCTAGTCATCCACAGTAACTTTCTAATCTTTTGCTCGTAGAAGATATGACGCGTTTTGGATACCCGAAAACACTGGTAGTTTCATCCATAAATCTTTCTACTAGTATTGCTTTAGTACTTGCTATCGTTTTAAAAAATACAAATTTAGTAAAAGCATCTACCGCAACTATTCAGTATGAGTTACCGGAAGAACTTCGTACGAACGGTCCTAAGTGATCGATATGCAGCGTGTGCATTGGCTTTGGTACTTTTTCAATTGGATACAAAAAGCCTGGCTTTTTACCGGCTGGCGCTTTGCTATAGAAACAAGCCACGCATGACGAAATATATCGCTTTACGTAGCGCTTCATACCCGCGAACCAGTAGTCACGCTGCATTTTCTCAACTGTCTTATCCAACCCTCCGTGACTGACTTCATCATGACATAAACGGGTAATTCGCTGTTTTAACGAACGTGGTACAGCCCATTTAGCCCCGCTTTCTGTTTTTCGAAAGACTCTCTCGTTCTTCAACACAAACTCAGCGTGTATTCTCTTTTCATCTTCGTCCGTTGCTACGGTTTTTGGAACATCTTTAATATGCTTTAATTTTTCGTCTTGCATTTGGGCCAATAACAGTAAGTCGTCATGTTCTAAATGGAAAATTCTGATTTCTTTTATCTCGGCGGCGTTTACCAAATCTCTAAGAGCATTTCGACTCAACGCGTCTACGTGCGACATTCTCGCCCCAGCTCTATACTCGATGACACAATCATATTCCTGTAACTGGATCCACCACCGGCCTACTCGAGGCATCAGATCTCGCTTGGGGAACGTCGCTCGCAACGTGCTGCAATCAGTAACAATCACAAACCGAATTCCGATTAAATATATACGAAAACGACATAAACTACTTACAACGGCCAGCGTCTCAAGTTCGTAAGAATGATATCGTTGTTCTTCTTTGGTCGTCTGTCGACTGAAGTAAGCTTTCGGGTGTAGTCGATTATTTTGTCTCGTTGCATCAATATTCCACCCAGACCTAATTTGCTTGCATCAGTATGAAGTTCCGTTTCCGCGCCTCTTTTATACAAAGTTAACACCGGGCGCGATACTAACTTATTTTTGATACTTTGAAATGCATTATTTTGCTCATTGCCACATCGCCATGTTTCATTTTTTTTTTGTCAAAATAGTAAGTGGTCGGGCGATTAATGCGAAGTCTTTGATAAATTTTCGGAAAAAGCCTGCAAGCCCAACGAACTGATGAACCTCATGTACATTTGACGGTACTTTGAACTGAGAAATAGCTCGAACCTTTCGATGTCCTGGTCTTACTCCATTCCCACCGATTCCGTAACCCAAAAATTCTATTGTCAACATTGAAAACCTACATTTTTCTAGTTTAGGTGTCACCCCTACTTCTTGTATTCGTTTTAACCCAAGTTTTAGAACGTTTATTGCAGTTTCAAAGTCTTCAGCACCCATTATATAATCATCGATATATGCCTCAATTATCATTTTATCTCGTAATGGTTTTATGATCTTTTGTGTCATTCGAAAACACACAGCAGGTGCATTAGCTAGACCAAACGGTGTATACAAAAATTCATAATGACCATCCGGTGTTACGTACGCGGTTTTCTCGATATCTTTTTCCGCGACGGGTATTTGAAAATATCCAGAGGCCAAATCAAAAGTTGAAAATATTTTTGCCCCTTCTAGATTATTTATTTGTTCATCTATTACTGGTAATGGAAATCGCTGTTTCTTTGTTTTGGCGTTGAGTGCACGATAGTCCATGCACATGCGGATCTCGCCATTTTTCTTTCGTACTAAGAGAATTAGACTCGCGAATGGGGAATCAGATTCTCTGACAACGCCGCTCTCTTTCAGCTCGGCAACAATTTCGCGAGCTTTATCTTGCTCAGCATATGAGAGACGATATGGTTTATAATATACCGCGTTGAATCGCGTAACTCATTTAATACTTCTATTACCCTTTGTCTTTGCGATTCTGTTAATTGCTCACCCGTTATTATTTTGTCGGCCGGTAATTTTTCATCTCTCCCCTTTTTAATGGACACTTCTCTAATTTCTTTATCATTTGCTTTTCTCGTTATCTCAGCACGTGCAATTATTTGTGATTCTTTAATGACAAGCGGAAAATCAGACAGATTTACGACAGGTAAAACCGCCACCGAAGTGTTCAAAATGCATCGAGGAATACAATGTTCCTCTCTCGGCTTAGAGCGGTAGCGTAAGTCCACAAGTAAATCGCCTTTATAATTATTATTGTCAACTTTTACCGAGCAGGTAGTTGATCGACTTCTGGAAGTTCTGCACTGGCACCGTCGAACAGCCGCAATTCACCCTTTTTTTGCACCACAACCACCTCTGGTAAATCAGGGAAGGGCTGACCAACGATTAAAGCCACCTCCTGCACCTCATCTGGAACGATGAATGCTTCGACGTTAGCTTCTGCCATATCAACCTTCAACTTGATATTGCAGACTCCGCAAGGCCATACAGTGGCACCTCCAAAACCACGAAGTACTGCATCTGTTTTGTGACTTTTATCGCTGCGTTGAGAGCTTTACTTTGGCGTGAAGTGATACACTCGCTACCTAGATCGACATAGGCTCGCATTTCTTTATCGTTCACTAGAGCATCAAAGAAACGAGTGTTGGTACACTGTCGACCTGATCCAATACTTAAAACATTCGGCTTTTTATTCTGTGTCTTACAGTTTCGCGCGTGATGTCCAGGTTGATTACACTTAAAACACACAACTTCCTTACTGGTATGTTGTTTTTGACTATCTTTTCATTTGTGCTCGCTTTCTTTTGGGAATTGACGAAATTTGCCTAATTTTCTATGGTTTATGTGTTTTCGATCTCTATTGTCTTCATTCCTAGAATGTGTGTTATCGTCATACTTTGCCGAAAATCCATGTAAATCCTCCAAGCTACTAAAGTCAGCTGCACGAATACCAGGTTGTATTGCATCGTCCTTTATTCCATAAGCGACACACTCTACTGCATCTCGACCTTTGATGTTGCACGCACTTATTAGTCCAATCTTTTGATAATAGTAAGTGGCCATATCTTCGTCGCGTCTCTTGGTTCTTTCTAACATTTTTGATAATCTAACCGGCATCTCTGTGCGGTTTCTGAAATTAATTAGTAATTTTTCCTTCCACTCTGGCCATGATAAGGCAATCGAATCAAGCCCTTCGTAGCATGTGCGTGCGTGTCCCTTAAACCGTTCGGTTATAAAGGTAGCTGTCGTCGCGTCACTCCATCGATGCTGTTCTTTCACGTACGTTAACCTGTTTATTATTGACAGTCGATTGCTGAATGGCCTCTCATGACGCCTGGATCGTGATCTATCCCTGTGTCTACTCGTTGGTCGCCCGCGCGACTCACGTTTACGTCGCTCTCTATCCATGATGGCTTATTACTATTCAACGTTACACTGTCTACGTCTACACTTGAACACCTCTGATCTCACACACACACTTGCTTTGTTTTTGGCACAGCACACAAAATAGTTTTCACAAAAGGACGTAATTGAATAAATCCCACTTCTGATATAAGATAAAACGGTTTAATCGTAGGAGGAACAGGTTATTGAGAATTAAAATAACCACTCTTAGTATTTACACAAGAAAAGTATATTATTGTTAGAGTACACGACTTGAGTGCCCGAGAGCCAAAATGCGAAATGTCCCTTACAAATTATAGACTGTTCGATTCGAAGGCCACGTCAAGACTGCCCGCCCGACGTTAGGCCCGGAAACCTCATTTAGATAGGAACCGCTCGAAGCCTGTTGTCTCATCCATTGTCAATCGGGGATTCAGGTACCTCCATCAAACCCCTCTATTCCAAATGTTTGAAGAAACGCTCTGCTCTCTATAGCTTTAATTCTTACAAATAATAAAAAATATATTCTTATCAATAATTTTAGTACGTTGTTTAACTTCACATTAACGTCAGTCAAACACGAATTACTTAATCAACAAAATATTTCACCTTTGTGTTCATCAACTATTTCTGAGTGTGAAAATAATTTTCTTTCAAGTCAATTTTCAAGTTGGTTCTTGGCCAAATTATGTGGCCTCCTGGCCCACTGTGCAACACCAGAAGTTGATCGAGTTGGGAAATCACTGAACAAGGACTCGAAAGCACAGAATGTAACATTAACTTTAATTGAAGCACTTAACTTCTTGAATTGTCTGCAAGAAACACTGGATTTTGAACCGTTGCAGTACTCGAAGCTGGCCATAATGGCCTACACCTAGATGAATACTGAATGGCCAGGAAGGAGGAACAAAAACTCAAAGAACAGAGAGAGACCTTCAAGGAGAATGAGCATTGGGCGAAAAACATTTGATTACAAATGAAACCTTGAAGGTCACTTAAACAAGAATAACAACATCAAATAAATTATTAACATCCCGCCCGCCGCGTTCGCTGAATAAAACAAATTCCACTTGTAAAGGTCAAGAGTTGAGTGCCGCCCGCCATGACGTACACAATAAATTTCCATGTATAAGTATGAAGAATTCAATTCCGCCCGCCATGGTACGCAATTAACCTCATGGAATCAGCGCACGACTGGTAACCAACACAATTTGACGATGGGGTGATTGGAGGTCCTAAAAGAAGTTTTAATAGTGGCAGATCACACGAGTCCATCCTGTCCGGAACTAACATTCGTTACTCGTCTTTAACGGCCATGTCTCACGTCGAAGTAGAGAAGAGATGATAATCTCCACGACGTCTCCAATTTAAAGATCACGTTTCGGCACACTCCATTTTTCTGAAATATACTGCACCTTTGGAGTAAATGATTAGGAAGTGGAGTATCTGACCCAACTTAAGCTTTCCCGAGATCCTGCATCAGGAGTTTCGCGACGATAGTGATTAGACTCAGCCAGCCAACTGGATCAAGAAGCGAGGAAATAGCAGCCAGAACGTTCTTCTTCATGATCGTGCGTTAACTCTCGATTACTGGTGCTTCAAATCGGAATTCGTGAGATACAGGATCACAAGCGGCTCCCGAAGCGTAAACTGGGCCATCGGTCTCGACCTGTGGCCACCTTTTTTATGTAGTATATCGCACCCAGGAATTCTATTCAAGAGAGGAGAAGAGTTGGAAGCCTACTCCTGATGATGCATTTCTGCAGATTCTACCAGCTGAATCAGTCGATCTCCAAGTTTAATGGCTGAAGCTTTATCACTCACGCCTGATAATATGTCGTTACCATGAATATTTTTCTGAATCAAATTAGCAGATATAGTGCGCATGACATTCCCTAGGTTGGAGTCCAATGTTGACAGTGACTATCTTCGTTCACTCCTGGTTTCCTCCAAACTCTGATTTGGCAATACATCAGTTCAACATTAGCAAAGAAACCAACTCAAGGAAGTCCGGCCTGAGGCTCGTAAGTGTTTCTGTGGGAGGAATAAGACGCATGTACCCCTGTCATAGTCAGACATAAAACGCGCATATTCCTCGTCAGCAAGATGTCCTTCTCCAATCGCTGACAATTGTATCTCAATTATTGTATGTCAATTGTATTGATAAATGAGTATCTGTTGAGCTCCTTGCAGAGATTCTCCTGGGGTGTGAATACAGGATTGTCGAAGAGGGAGACGTAAACAGCTTGGGTAGAGTCGAACTGATGCTCAGTGAAATATAGTTCCCTGGCAATGGCATCTTTTCCTACAAGCTCGAATGATGGGATCTGCGTATCTGGGAATAAGGTCAAGAACTGAATCCGGCTGTGGAGCAATCCAGGAATGATTCTTTATTTCTCAGCTTAAAACACAGGGTTCTTTATATTTGTCATCAAGGTTACCAACGATAATTGGCCCTTCCAAAGGTCCATGATCCTCAGCATGAGATATGTCGATAAATCTTCATAAACTTTGTGATTTTTGTAGACCTGCAACCAATCTTATTGACAAATGAGAGCCCCAGTGAGGGATTTCATTTGACGAACATCGAACAATAGACAATAAACGGGCAAGAAAGAGAGTAATGAAACTATCATGCAATGCAGAGACCCGGGGAAACAAACTCTAAGTTGGCTCGTAAGATTATGATCAAGATTTAAGCGAAGTTATATAACAGAAAACAACTAGACAAAATACGCAATCTGTCATGGAAAGTAAGTTAGTCATGTCTGAGAGCCTGTCTCACAGTACTTGCAATGTTGCAATAAATCCACAATCAATATATCTGTCATGCCTGAGAGCCTGTCTCGAGGCGTTTGCAATGTTGCAAACCATCACACGGTCAGTAAGAAAGCTTCGTCCTACATAAGAGCCTGTTTCGAGGCGTTTGCAATGTTGCAAACCATCAACCATCATTATGTCTGTCATGCCTTATAGCCCGTCTAAAAGCGCTGGCAGTGTTGCAAATAATCACACAATCAGTAAGTAAGTTTGACATGCCTGAGAGCCTGTCTCGAGGCGTTCGCAATGTTGCAAACCATCCGTCAGCATTATGGTTGTCATGCCTGAGATCTTGTCTCGAGACGTTTGCAATGTTGAGAACAATCACTTAGTCAGCAAGTAAGTTTGTCATGCCTGAGAGCCTGTCTCGCGGCATTCGCAATGTTGCAAACAATCCATCAGCATCGTGCACGGAAAGAAATTTTAGACAGTTGCGGCGTTCGCAGTGGTAGAACAGCGCAACCACGATGTCAAAGCGACGGCAACGCCAACTTTGTGAACGTATCGGCCTCATCAAATTAGTACAATGCTGCTCTCTTCTATCAGGGCACACTGCTGTCCCTAAGTAGAGAACGCAGTCGACTAATGTTACTAAAGTAGCCGATCGGCGCCGATCTTAATTTTTCATCATAATTAACATCTAAATTTAAATTATGTAAATTATTTACTTTTCGTTTCTATTTCATTACGTATACTAAAGTCCTTAAATGAAAACACGAATGAGCCTAAAACTATACGCAACATCACTTAAATTTTTGAGGTTATGTTTTTAGTACATTTCTGTTTTTGAATAATGATACTTTCGTTCAATTTTTTTAAAGAGAAGTCAAGTTAATCAGTGTACGCTTTCCCCAATCAGAGTACTTGGAATATAATTTATTGTAGCAAGAGAAGAAAAATGCAATCCGTCGACAAATTAATCAATCGATCCAAACATAACGGTTTTAGAATATATGAAGTCAGTCTCTTAATGAAACATGCACTTATAAATTATAATATTGAAATAAGAATTTAAAATCCATATACGCATTAATATATACGTATATATTATATCCAAACAAACATATCTATAATATACATGTTGTAGGTTATGTCCATGAGTTACCCCTAAAGATTTCGTGAAGGCTAGGAAAATACTGATATTTTTTGAGAAACTACTCCATTGATATTCCATTATGTGGACTTTACCACATTACAGTTATTTGAACTACTCTAAAACTTAAAAATAAAAGCGAGAGATGCGCGAGACCGCCGGTCCGTCTTTCAAAGCGATGCGAAAGCGCGACTACTATACCACGTTTCAGGTCTGTTGGTGTTTCAAAAATCTGATGCAACATACGCGCCACACAGGGAACGTAACGTTCCCTGACTGAGAGGGCAGTCGTCATAAACAGAGGGCGCACTGTAGCTCTACAGCTTAAGGCAGCAGAGGTACGTGTGAGTGCCGCTGCTGTACAAAATTTCTTTTCGTGTGGTGCTCATGCCTGAGAGCCTTTCTCGAGAAGTTTGCAATGTTGAGAACAATCAGACAGTCAGTGAGTAAGTCGTGCGTGCCTTAAGTTCATACTACCCTCGCGAACGCACAATCCGGCTCGAAGGACCAAAAAATGTTACGGAATTAATGATCGACTGGCGTGGGGTGGCGAAGGAATCACGTTTAGTCATGTCAAGGTCGACCAGCAAGAAACCAGAATATGTATCATCATTATTACTAAGACATCTGAATACCTTTTGTCAAATTTAATCCAAACTAAGAGTCCTCGAGCCTATCCAGCTGAGCATTCCTTCTGGATCCAAAAAAGGTTGTGGTTGTTGTGGAACCGGAGGAAATACGTCATCTGACTCGTCACGTCCCACAACACCAGAAGACGATCGAGTCGGGAATCACCGAACAAGGATTCAACAAATGAAAGGAGACACTGAATTTAAATCAAGAAGACTCAGATACCTGAATAGACTAGAAGGAGCACACTTGAGTTTTAGTAGTTGCAACAACCGAGAGTGGCTGCACTCACCGACACCTTGATAGGAATCAACACGCCAGCAGAGGAAGGGTCTCGGAGAAGAAGCATTGGCACAAAATGTTTCATTTCTAATAAACCTGAAGGCCACTCAACACACGGACAATAACATCAAACACATTATTAACAATCTGGTAATTCGATGCAGAAAAATATTCATGTTAATGACATATCATCAGGCGTGAGTGATAAAGTTTCTGCCATTAAACTTGGAGATCAACTGATTCCGCTGTTGGAATCTGGAAAAATGCATCGGAAGAAGTAGCCTTCCAACTACACTCCTCTCTTAAATAGAATTCCTGCGCGCGATATACTACATAAAAATTGGCCACAGTTCCAGACCGATGGCCCAGTTAACGCTTTGGGAGCCGCCTGGGATCCTGTATCTCACGAATTCCGATTTGAAGCACCAGGAATCGAGAGTTAACGCCCGATCATGAAGAGGAACGTTCTGGCTGCTATTTCCTCGCTTCTCAATCCAGTTAACTGGCTAATCACTATCGTCGCGGAAATCCTGATGCAGGATCTCGGGAAAGCTCAAATTGGGTCAGATACTCCTCTTCCTAATCATTTACTCCAAAGGTGAAATACATTTTAAAAAATGGACTGTGCTGATACGTAATCTTCAAATTAGAGGCATCGTGTTCATTGTCAACCCTTATCTACTTTGACGTGAGACATGGCCGTTACGACGAATAATCAGTGCTAGTCCCGGATATGATGGACTTCTGTGATCTGCCACTATTAAAACTTTTTTTATGACCTTTAGTCAGCCCACCGTCAAATTGTGTTGGTTGCCAGTCATGCGCCGATTTTATGCGGTTAATTGTGCTCCATGGCGGGCGAAACTGAACCTTTGACAGTCATACAGAAAATTTATTGTCTGCTTCATGGCGGGCGGCACAAAACCCTTGACCTTTATAAGTGGAATTTGTTTCGTTCAGCGAACGAGGCGGGCGAGATGTTAACCATTTATTTGATGTTGTTATTCTTGTTTTGAGCGACCTTCAGGTTTCATCAGTAATCAAACGATTTCGGTTATTGCAACGATTTTAAATCAAGTGTTTGTTCTAGACAATTCAGATAGTTGCATCCGTCAATTTGAAGTCAGTGTTCCTTTGATTTCTCGATTCCTTCTTTAGCAATTTCCCGACTCGATCATCTTCTGGTGTTGTGGAAAGTGACGAGTCGAAACACGTATTACTTCCGGTTGCATCGGGATCGATTGTTCGGTGAACGATCGTGGTCATAGCTTCCGGGGGCTACATCTTTGCCAATTTTACAAAACAAACAAAACCTTTTCTTGGATAGAAAAGGAATGCTTTGATGGATATGCTCAGGGATTCATATTTTGGATAAGATCGATAAAAGGTATTTACAAGTTTTCTGGTCATAATGCTGATGATATGTCGTGTTCCTTTTTGTCGACTTTAACAAGAGAAAACATGATTCCCTTCGCTACCAAATACCAGTCAGTCATGAATTGAGCAACAAATAAATCGGAGGTCATTTTCTCGGCCAAAGGAACAATTTTTGGGGGTGCCGGGTTAAATTGAAAAAAACCAAAAAACAATCACTCAAATATATATATATATAATCAAAACGTGTTGAACCACTACCGCAGGGTCCCACTGGCAGCGACTGCCATCTAAAAATGACACCGGCTTCCAGTAGAACCGCGGTAAATCACGCTTATGGCCACGTTTCACGACCCTTAGATGGGTGGCAGGATGAAATTACGACGACAGGTCTGCGAAACCCTTGTGTCTCTTGAGGACACAAAGCGACCCAAGGATGACAGCTTTCTGCAGCCATCGCGCAAGTGCCTTGGCACATTTTTGGCACGCGGGTATGGCTTTAAGGTTACGAATCAGTGATAATTTCGTACCTCCCAGAGCACCGATCACAAGGACAGTTACTTCAACCAAATATTGTTGGGGAAGCTGGAGCTTTGGGTGTTTCTGGCACCAAAAAGTGTCCATAAACGCCATTAAGCCTCCGTTCGCAGGGATAATGCTAGCATCGTAGCAGTGTAGTGAGACATCCTTGAGTTGATTCGTTCACTCAATGTGGAGGTTTCGAAGGTTCGTCGTCGTGTTTCCATCTAAATTATTTTCAGCACACCGAACTACAGAATTATCGGCACTATTTGCCAACCCACTGTCAGTTGCATACAAGCATAAGGCCGTATACTCTGAGAGGTCACCCGATAACCGACAGCCACCGTTTGAGAAACCTCACCCAGGTTCCATTCAACTTTCGGCACAGTTGTTACCCATACGCTTAGGGGTTATTCCTCCAGGACCTTCCCTGGACAGTTGTCCGCGACCGCTTACTAATTATTGTAACCATATTCAGCAGAATCTCTTCGTACAGGGACCCCCTGTCCGCAAACCCTAGACTCGTACAGTGGTTTTGTCATTGGCCCTTCGGTTAGATTCCAAAGGAGTAGAAACTGAAATATAATATATATATATATATATATATATAATACTGACCTATAATAATATATAATATAATATAATATGATACTTACCTGGCGCAGAGGCTACCGTGATCAATAAGGTGGTTCCCCCATTGGGGGAGGCTCTTCCATTGCACTACGGTTGAGCTGACCCTTGCGAATATCCCTAACGTGGATATCTCGGGCGTATAATTTTTGTTAGTCGGGACTGCGTTCGCGCTGTCCCGGATCCTTCGGTTTCGGTTTTGATTCCTTTGGAATAGAACCGAAGGGCTTATGACAAAGCCACCGAACGCGTCCTCGGGTTGCGGATAGACGGTCCCCGTACCAAGGGTTTCTGCTGAATACGGTTACAATAATTAATAAGCAGTCGCGGACAATTGACCAGGGATCGTCCCAAAGAAATAACCCCTAAGCGAAGGTGTAAGAACCGTGTCGAAAGATGCATGGCACCCGAGTGAGGTGTCTTTAATGGTGACTCTGCGATACCGGCGACCTCTCAGAGTATCAGCCTTATCCTTGCACGCGGGCTCTAAAAGGGTGGACAAACCCTTTCCCTAGCTGCTCGTGGGAACAACACTGTAATCACCAATCCACCAAAATGTTGTGGATGCGGTTCAAAACGATTAAACGCGCAGAGCGCCTGACAATGGATCGGCAAACAATATCGATCATCCTAGAGTTCGGGGTGCTGAAAATAATTTAGATGGAAACACGACGACGAACCGGCGAAACGCCCACATTGAGTGGACGGATCAACTTAAGAATGAAGTGCTAGACTGCTACGATGCCAGCATTATCCCTGTTCGCGGAGGCTTTATGGCGCGTATGCATACTCTGTGATGCCAGAAACACCTAGAGCTTCAGCACGTTTCGCATCAGTCTTTGCGAAATCAAGCTGACTACCTCCGGAAAAATGGACATGTACGCGGAGCGCTTCCTCAACCGCTGTTTGAACAAGCTGCAGACCAAGATGAAACGACCTGAAGACCAACCGCAGAAAGCAGGCACCTTCTGGAAGATTATCGCAATTTCCGTACAAGGATGAACATCAACATGCAAGTTCCTCTTAAGCCCCAAGATCTGGCTGAAATGGATGCCTCCCTTCGTGGAGATATCTCGCAAGAGTCCGACCTCTCGACCATCAATTGCTCAGTTTATGGTGCTGCGGGAGCTTTGGCTGATTCAAATCGAAGGCTGAAACCGACGATGGATCAGAAGACAAGAAGATGCTTGCATCAACTGAACAAGAAAATTGGATGGGCAAGACAGAATGCGTCCCGTGTTCAATGTGTGACTGATTACATAACATCTCGAAGACCGTTCACGGAAAGGGTTCGAAAGTTCACCCAAGAACTAAGGACCTTGAATCACACACTAAACAAGTCGAAGCTGCTGACAATCAAGCAGCATATTGTTGACAAAATAAGGCTGTTATCTGACGCAAGGAGGAGGATGAAGAAGAGGGAGAGATGGATCAGGGAGAATCAACAGTTTCTCGCTGACCCATCACGCCTCTTCAGTGATCCCCCTGTTTTTGTAAAAAATCCACCCAAGCCCAAGGCGGTGGAGACTTTTTGGAGAGAGGTGTACAAGATCCCGAAAACACTAGAGTAGAAAGAAGATACTGACAATATCATCCGCTTCAAGGAGTTTTGCGACAGCCTCATAAAATCTGAGGTGGAGTGCCCATCAGTCACTGCCGAAGAGGTGAAAAAAGCACTTAGAGGCACGAAGAACTTTTCCGGTGCTGGACCAGATTGTATCCAGAACTTTTGGTGGAAGAAGTTTATTTCTGTACACCAACATTTGGCCCGCATACTCACCTCATATCTGAAGTCGGAGACGCCCATTCCGCAGTGGCTCGTGTTAGGACGCACTATACTCCTACCGAAAAAAGGCAACTGGTCCGAACCAGAGAATTACAGGCCAATAACTTGTTTGAACACACTGTATAAGATCTTTACAGCTTTCCTAAACAACAGGATTGTTCGAAAAATTGAGCTTGTATGGCGAGAGATGTATGAACAACGTGACTCGAAAAAAGGTGTAGCAGGCTGTCGAGAGAACCTGCTGATTGACAGGTGTGTCTGTAAAGACGCTACAGTCCATCAGCGCTGTCCTGTCAATGGCCTGGATTGACTACCGGAAAGCTCTCGATTCAACCTCTCATAGACTTATCATCTGTCTGTTGGAAAGCTTGAAGGTACATCCACCCGTAATGAGATGCATAGAGAGATTGATGCCTCTTTGGAAAACTAGATTTACCTTCCAGAGGGGCGTCTTTCAAAGGGATAGTATGAGCCCTTTGCTTTTTTGCATCACACTTCTGCCGCTATCTCTTGCACTACGAAATTCTCCTGGATACCTCTGTGGCGACACTAATCAGCGTGAGCATAAGGTCACTCATGTATTTTATATGGATGATCTGAAGATCTATTCCGCTGGTAAAAGCAAACTTCAAACTGCTATAAATATCGTCAAGAACTACACACGAGATATAAGTGTTATAGGATATCTCAACACTGGGAGACCTATACATACCTGAGCGTGCCTGAAAGCCGCATTCAGGACTTAACATCAGTTGAGGAGTCTCTCCGAAGCAGATACAAGCATCTTCTTCGACAGATTTGGTCTTCCGATCTGTCGGCGTTGAACTAGGTATCTACGACTAACATGCTTGCCGTCCCGGTTCTACTCCACTCGTTTGGGGTGGTTCAATGGACGAAGAATGAGCTTAAGGCCCTTGATGTCACCACGCGTAAGACCATGCATATGCATAAAAGCTTGCATATCAATTCGTCAGTTCCGCGATTATACATTTCACGCCGTCAAGGCGGACGCGGACTTCTGAATCTCCAGTGTCTTCATAACCGAATTGTTTTAAGTACAGCTTACATCGTTGCGAATGGCAGAGATCCTCTCCTAAAGATGGTCTGAAACCACGAGATGATTGGCGAAGGAGCATTCCTTTACAAAGCCACGGAGCAAGCTGCCGAAACCCTGGGCCTGAATTTTAACATCAGAAGTGAGGAAAGTGCATTACTCCATCTAGATGCTTCACGTCTGAAAGCCAAAGTAAAGAAAGCAGAGGTTGGAAAATTTCACCGAAAGCCACTCGACAAGCAAATGCACGAAAACTTTCACAGAAATGTAGAAAAACAGTCCTTGTCGAAGGAGCAAACTTTTGCTTTCCTCAAATCATCAGGGCTCAATTCAGGTGCAGAGGGATTGTTTTTTGCATGCCAGGACGGTGTAATCTCCACCTTAGCATACCGTGCCCTCATTTTATGTCAAGAAGTTCCCAGTGATAGGTGCAGAGCGTGTCATGCACACGCTGAGTACCTAGAACACATACTATCGGGGTGTCCCACCCACGCAGGAACAACGTATATCTATAGAAATGGTGCGGCCCTAAGAGTACTTTATTACCACCTTTGTCGCTCTTACGGTGTTGGTCGCGACCCTGCCCTGCCGAACGTTCCAAGGGATATAGAGTCAATTGTCCGAAACGAGAAGTGCAAGATTTTCTGGAACTACGATTTTCGGGCAGCAGTCTCCGTTGCGCACTCGAGGCCTGGCATTGGTCTCCAAGACTTCAAGAAACGAACTATATTCGTGATCGAATTCTCGGCTCCGTCCGAATACAACATCACTGCAAAGGAGAAAGAAAAAGAGGAGAGGTATCAAGACCTTAAAAGAGAGCTGCAACGACTGTACTCAAAATATTCGGTACGAGTAATTGTCCTTGTGATAGGTGCTCTCGGAGGTGCTAAATTATCACTGGTTCGTAACCTTAAAGCCATACCCGCGTGCCAAAAATGTGCCAAGGCACTTGCGAGATGGATGCAGAAGGCTGTCATCCTTGGTTCGCTTCGTGTCCTCAAGACTCACGAGGGTTTCGCCGGCCTGTCCTTGTGATTTCGCCGTGCCCTGTGACCACCCATCTCACGGATGTGAGACGTGGCCGTAGGTCTGTTTTAACGCGGTTCTACTGGGGGCTATTGACATTTTTTTTCAGATGGCAGCTGCTCTCAGTGGTACCCTGCGGTGGTTGTTTATTTTTTTTTCAATTATATATATATAAGAGAGCTTTGGCTGATACAAACCAAAGGCTAAAACGGAAGATGGTTCAAAAGACCAAAAGACGCTTGCATCAACTGAACAAGAAGATTGGACGGGCAGAACACACTGAGTCCCTCTTTCAATGTGTAATTGACTAAATAACATCTGGTAGACCGTTCACGGAAGGGGTTCGGAAGTTCGCCCAATAGCTGAGGCTTCCGAATAACACACTGACCCATTACGCCTTTTCAGCGATCTTTCTGTTCCTGTTAAAAATCCACCCGAGCCCAAGAAGGTAGAGACTTTTGTAGAGAGGTATACAGGATCCCTAAAACACTGAAGCTGAAAGAAGATAATGACAATGTCATCCGTTTCAAGAAGTTTCGCGACAACCTCATAAAATCTGAGGAGGAATGTCCATCAATCACTGCCGATGAGGAGAAAAAAGCACTTAGAGGCACGAAAAACTTTTTCACTGCTTGACCAGATTGTATCAAGAACTTCTGAAGGAAGAAGTTCACTTCTACACACCAGCATTTGGCCCACATATTCAGCTCATATCTAAAGTCGGAGAAGCCATTTCCTTAGTGGCTGGTGTTAGGATGTACTATATTCCTGCCAAAAAAAGGCAACTTGTCCAACCCAGAGAATTGGAGCCCAATAACTTATTTAAATACACTGAATGAGATCTTTACAGCTACCCTAAACAACAGGATTGTTAGACGAATTGTACCTGTACGGCGAGAGGTGTTCAAACAACGTGACTTGAAAAGAGGTGTAGCAGGCTCCCGAGAGAACCTTCTAATTGACAGGTGCGTCTGTAAAGAAGCTGCAGCCCATGAGCACGTCCTGTCAATGTCCTAGATTGACTACCGGAAAGCTATCGATTCAACCTCTCATAGACTTATCATCTGGCTGTTGGAAAGCTTGAAGGTGCATCCGCACATTTTGAGATGCTTAGAAGGATTGTTGCCTCTTTGTACAATTAGATTCACTATCTCATCTAGAAATTATCGTGTAACAACGAACAACGTCACCTTCCAGAGGGTTGTCTTTCCTCTCCTAAAATTGTTTGGAAACATAAGATCTCCATTTCGCGGTTGTAAGGCGTGGCTATACGTGTGATGTACCGCAGTTCTACTGAGATCTGGTATCATGTTTATGTGACAGTTCCTCCCAGTGGGCCCATGCCGTGGTTGTTTAAGCCTTTTTCTGAATTATATACAAAACTCTAGCTCCAACCCAACCAATCATAGCCAAGCAGATCACTGCCACGTCAGTCGTATGTTCTTAAGACCAAAGATATTGTAAAAATCACGATTCACTTGTTCAATAGCCCTACATTCTCACAAAATACTAATTTCGAAAAGAGTGTGAAAAGAGGGGGGGGGGGGGGGGTAGACAGGTCCTCACGTGAAGCCTAATGATTTCAAGGACGCTGAAGGCTATGATTTTACAATTCGTCCCGCGAACATTGATCTCCTCGTAACGACATGTCGAACACTCCTTGCGATGTAATACACTATTAGAAAAATTAAACTTGGGAAGAAGTGAAATTTAAAGAAGAGAAATGGTTAAAAAAAGTGATAATTACACTGGTCAACATTTGATACAAGAATTATCACCGAAATTCATTGGGGTATATTGCGGTTTTTGGGGTCGCTGATTTTGAATCCGAGGTTGGTTAACCTCTATAACGTCTGATTCAAGGTCATTACAAGGTCAAAGTGAGAAAAACTGGCTGAATATATCTGAAAAAATATGTAAATAGGTTTTTTCGGGTCGTTGAGTCAGAATCTGGAGTTTTCATGACCCTGTGAGGTCACCCAGAGGTAATTTCAAGGTCTTGCCAAGGTCATACTGAGATAAAAGTGTTAGGAAAATGTGAGAAAAATCCTATATGGGGTTTCGGGTGTTGCCGAGTCCGAATCTGGGGTCCGCTTAACCCTGTGAGGTCACCTAGAGGTCATTTAAAGGCCACGTCAAGCTCATACTGAGACGGAAGTGTTATAAAAATGTGAGAAGAATCCTATATGGGTTTTGGGGATCGCCGAGTCCGAATCTGGGGTTCGCTTAACCCTGTGAGGTCACCCAGAAATCATTTCAACGTCACGTCGAAGTCATACTGAGACGAAAGTGTTGAAAAAATGTGAGAAAAATCCTATATATTTTTTGGGTGTTGCTCAGTCCAAATCTGTGATTCGCTCAACCCTCAGAGGTCACCCAGTTGTCATTAAAAGGTTACGTCAAGGTCATACTGAGACGAAAGAGTTAGAAAAATGTGAGGAAAATCCTATATAAGGGTTTCGGGTATTGCCGAGTCCGAATATGGGGTTCGCTCAACCCTGTGAGGTCACCCAGAAGTGTTTTAAGGTCACGTGAAGGTCATACTAAGACGAAAGTATGAGAAAAATGTGAGAAAAATCCTATATATGTTTCGGAGATCACCGAGTTCGAATCTTGGGTTTGCTTAACCCTATGAGGTCATCCAGAGGTCAGTTGAAGGTCACGTCGAGCATGATATCGCTCAGCCACATTGCCATATGTGGATAGTGACATGGTAAATTGCCCACCTGTCGATCACGGTGTAAGTACAAAGAGAGCAGCAAGTCATGCATGTCAAAGTTGTGTAGTTTTGATACCTCACCAATGTTTCGTGCATCTCTGCTTTCTATCTTAAATTTTTTCGTTATCAACAATAGTGTTCGGCGTGAAAGCGTTTACGTTCACCCCAGATTCAGATTTGGCGACCCCCGAAACCCCATATAGCATTTTTCTCACATTTTTCTAACACTTTCGTCTCAGTATGATCTTGACTTGGCCTTTAAATGACCTCTGAGTGACCTCACAGAGTTAAACGAAACCCAGGTTCGGAACCAGCGACATACAAAACCTATATAGGATTTTTCTAACATTTTTCTAACACTTTCGTCTCATTATGACCTTGACGTGACCTTGAAATCACCTCCGGGTGACCTCACAGGGTTGAGTGAACTCCAGATTCGGACTCGGCGACCCCAAAAACCTATACAGGATTCTTCTCACCTTTTTCTACGACTTTCGTCTCAGTGTGACCTTGACGTGACCTTTAAATGACCTCTGAGTTACCTTTCAGAGTCTAGCGAACCCCAAAACCTATATAGGATTTTTCTTACATTTTTCTAATACTTTCATCTCAGTATGACCTTAACGTGACTTTGAAATGACATATGAGTGACCTTAAACGGTTAAGCGAACTCCATATTCGGACTCAACGACCCCCAAAACCTATATAGGATTTTTCTCACATTTTTCTAACACCTTCGTCTCACTATGACCTTACCGTGACCTTGAAATCACCTCTGGGTGACC
>CAKNXH010063739.1:0-19511 GCA_932178445.1 Andricus quercusramuli | reverse complement strand
TTATTTTTGTGCCCACTCAAATGGGTGCCATTCCATCCCCACGAGATATTTGAAAAGGGCAGGGGTTTGACCAACTTTATTTTTGTGACCAGTCAATTGGGTGCCTTCCCGCCAACAGGAGACGTTGAAAAGGAGTAGGGGTTTGACCAACATTATTTTTGTGACCCCTCAAATGGGTGCCTTCCCACCCCCACGAGACGTTGGAAAGAGGTAGGTGTTCCACCAACATTATTTTTGGGACCAGTCAAATGTGTGCCTTGCCGCCAACAGGAGACGTTGGAAAGGCGTAGGGGTTCGACCAATATTATTTTTGTGACCAGTCAAATGGGTGCCTTTCCACCCCCACGAGACGTGGGAAAGGGTTAGGGGTTTGACCAACCTTATTTCTGTAACTTGTCACAGGAGTGCCTTTCCACCTCTAGGGTTTGTAATCGTATTTCTTGAGCTGCAAATTTACAATAAAGTGTACTATATACATAAAACGTTCTATTCAAAGCGTCAAAAGCCAAAAACTAACAAAGTAACTTTTGAGTTACATGGCCTTACTCTAAAATGCATGACAGTCCCTTCCGTGTGCGTTAAATTTACGTTTCACCGGTACCGATAGTGATTACACTGCACGAAAAAAACGTAATTTTGTTAAAGTTTTAACCTTGAAAATTATTTTTGGAGGTATCTTCATGTCCATATTCGGAATCAGCGCATCGAAATACATCAGTATACGAGGTTTTAAAAAATGTTGTGAACATAACATTTTTCTTTTTAAAAACTTGGTCTTTTGAAGTTTTCATGTCAAATTTTTTTTTTGCCATTTTGATATCCATATTTTTAATCAGTGAATAAAAATACATCGCTACACGCTTTTCAAAACTTCACACCCAGGAGGAAAAAAACAGCCGGCAACAAAAAACCTTGCCAGCGCCGGCAAGATTGTTCGTTGTCAGCACCGGCAGGCTAGCCACTCCGTTTTAATACATTTTTTTGAGTTAGCGAAATTTGAAGTCGACTAGGTATCCTTCCAAAATGATTCAAGGTCAACGCAGAGAGCTGCCTCCTAAAAATAACTGAGTCTGGGTTTATTAAAGCGGGGACAATCGACCAGGAAGTGGTGAAAATCATCTTTTACTGTGTCTAGAATGTTCGTTAATAAAGTGGGCTTGTGCAAAAACTCCGAATTAGCTCGTACGAAAACTTTAAGCGTTGAGTTCATATTGTGAACAAAATATGTTAACTGTGAATCTACAAAAGATTAAGATTGTGATATTTCGCTAGGAGGGTAAGCTCTTCTGTAAACAAGCTTAGGTCCTTCAAATTCGGCGGCGACAAAATGGAGGTAGTGAACGAGTATCCTCATTTAGGCGTCTCACTTTCGTAAAATTGTACCTTTTTAGTAGCTGCTAGGAAATTTGTTGCCTCAGCCAACTCTGCGATAGGTGCGTCCATGCGAATAATTTACAGCTTATGAATGTGGTGCAGGTTTGGGGTCAAGATCATTTAGATCTCCTCAAGTGGGTACAGCTTTTATTCTTCAAGGGCCTGCTGCGTCTTCCTTAATGTACGCCCAGTTATGCAGTTCGACTTCAAGCGGGTAGGCTTCACCTCTCCTACATGGTGCTTCAGAACTCACTGTTTTGGCTGGAAAAAATATGTAGATTGGAAAGTACTCGGTACACAAGACAGTGTCCGTTGCATTTGATAAACATATTTTTTCATCCTAAACATTTTTTAAATGTTCATTAAACAAAAATTAATGTATTTGAAAAATGAAACGCAGAGAGAAATGCAATCAAAAATATAGAATTGTTGGAAAATAAAATTGTTGGAGAAATAACATAGTTTAAATAATTGAATAGCTTAAAAAATTAAATTGTTGAAAATAATTGTGCCAAATTAAATTAAATTGGTAAAAAAAATTAATGTGTTCAAAAAATTCAATTGTGGGAGAAATGAAATTAAAAAAAAATTGGAATTGTTTTACAAATAAAATTGCTGAAGAAATGACATCGGTTAAAAAGTTGAATAGTTCGAAAAAATTGAATCGTTAAAAAGTTTAAATTGTAGAGGAAATAGAATTGCCTTAAAAAATGCTTGAGAAATAAAATTGCTGCAGGAAGAAAATTTTTCAATTAATGAAATTGAAAGAACAACAAATTTGAATAAATAGAATTGTTTGAAAAATAGAATAAAAGGAGAAAAATGGTTAAAAAACTTCAAATTTCTAAGAAAATAAATTTTTTGAAGAAATTACATTATTGCATAAACGACTCTGTTCAAAAAAGTAAAATGTATAAGAAATCAAATTGTTAATGAAACTGAATTGCTTGAAAAATTGAATTGTTCACAATTCAAAATTGTTGGGAAATAAAATTGTAGAAGAAAGAAGATTGTTCAAATAAGGAAATTGCTGAAAATTGAAATTCTAATAAAAATAGAATTTAAAAAAAAATGGTTTGAAAAATAAAATAAAACGACAAAATAAAATTGAATTGTTGAGGAAATTATTGTGTTTGAAAAAGAAAATTGGGGAAGAAATGAGATTAAAAAAAATTGAAATGTCAAAAAACACAATTATTGAAGAAATTGCATTGTTTGAAAAATTTTACTGTTGACAAATTTGAATTTTTCAGGAAATGAAATTATAAAAGCAATAAAATTTTCTGAAAATTAAAATTAAAAAAAAATTTAGAGAAGAAAATTGTTCAAACAATACAAATGTTAAAGAAATTAATTTCGTTCAAGAAAATTTAATTGTTCAAAAAATCGAATACTTTTAAAAATTACATTGTCAAACAAATTTTAATTGTAGAAGAAATGAAATTGTTTTAAATAAATTTTTGTATAATAATTTTCAAGTATAAAATTGTTCAATGAATGAAATTTTTCAAGAAATAAAATTGAACATTGAATTGTTTTGAAAGTAAAATTGTGTAAGAAATGAAAATCAAAAAATGAAATCGTTTGAAAAATAAAACTCTAGGAGAAAGGACATTAGTAAAGAAATGAGCTTGTTTAAAAGAATTAAATACTTCAGAAAAGTAAATTATTTGAAGATATTCAAAATCAATGTGTTTAAGAATTAAAATAGAAGAAGAAATTGAATTAAAAAAAAAAAATAAATTGTTTAAAAATGAACATTGTTTAATAATGACAATGACATTTTATTTTTCAAACAACTTTATTTTTTAAATTTAATTCCTTCAACAATTATATTTTTTCTAATTTAGTGTCTTTAGCAATTTTATTCTATTTCTTATTGTATTTTACAACAATTTTTTGTTTGTTTGTTTTTACAATTGAATTTCTTCCGCAATTTTGAAATGCCAACAATTCAATTTTCTGAACAGTTCTATTTTTTAAATAATTTTATTTTGCATGCAATTTAATTTCTTAACAATGGAAATGTTTCAACCATTTGATACTTTAAACTACTCAATTTTCTAAAGAATGCAATTTCTTCAACAATTGTATTCTTTTAAAGAATGTACTTCCTCAAACAATTTTATTTTTTGAACAATTTCCTTTGGGAATGATTTTATTTTTTCGGACATTTATATTTTTTTAAACAATTCTATGTCTTCTAAGATTCAATTCCTTCATCAATTTAAACTTTTCAACAATTAAATTTCTTAAAATATTTGTTTTCAAACTATGTAATTCTTCAACAATTTTATTGTTTGAACAATTTTGTTTTCAAGCAATGTTATCTTTTAGCGTTCCTTTTAACCATTTTATTTCTTCTAAAATTTAATTTCTTCCACAATTAAAATGTTATAACAATTCAATTTTTTAAACAATGTAATTTCTCAACAGTTGTGCTTTTCAGCCAATTTAAATTTTCTCAAATTTAATTTCTTCCCTCAATTCATTTGTTGTCAGATATTTCATTATGTCGGCCATTTCATTTCAGGAATTTTCTACTATCGTGAATTTTCAAATTCTGTAATACCATAAACTGTCGGAAATTTCATTATACGGGAATTTGGTCCAATATTAGTTAGCTTGTTTTCAAACGGGCGGGAAGTCTATGGAGAGCTCCCCTGGCGCTCAAGCTATAAAGCCTATTGTACCACACCCTTACCGATTCACTCTCAGCAGTCGATGCTCTTCCCTCTGTTTCCATAAAATGGGCCCCGAAGGTCTGTTGCCTGAGCCTAGCTAATGTTGGGCACTGGCATAATACATGCAGGGATGTTTCGTCATCCCTGCCGCTCTCCTGCACTCTGTCGTGGGGTTATACCCCATTTTGTTCATATGATAGTTCAAGTGGTTGTGCCAAGTTAGGGTCTGTACCAGTGTCCTTATACCTTTCTTGGGTAAGCCCAGGATTTCCCTAGCTCTTCCCATCCTATAGTCATAACCCAGGATGGATTTCGCCAGACAGCAATCCTGGACTTGTTCCCAGTATTCTCGGTGTTTTGTTCGGATCCAGCTTTTAATGGTCATGCCGACAGAGCGAGACACTATTCCCAGTACTGGTTCCGGTCCTATGTATTCACTTGCTGCGTCGCGTTTTACCAACTGGTCCGCCTTTTCGTTGCCCTTGATCCCTGTATGACCAGTGACCCATATGTAAGCCATATTGTTTCTTTCTGCAAGACGGTTTAATGTCTTTTTGCATTCCCAAACCAGTTACGATGTTATGTCTGGTTTCCCTATTGCATTTTGTATCGCTTTGCTGTCCGAACAGATGGTAATCTGTCTTCCAGCAACGTTTTCTTCTATTAGTGTTTCAGCACAGCGAAGGACAACCAGGACCTCCGCTTGAAAGACAGTAGCATGTCACCCAAGTGTGATCCCCATCCCTTTCCCTCTGTTTCTGTCATAAATTCCTGCTCCTGACCCTCCCTCTCCTCTGGAGCCATCTGTATACCAGATTTCCCCTTGGAGAAGCCGGTTACCATTTGCTTTCCACAGATTCCTGCCTGGCATGTAGCCGCGGAAAGCTTTGGCAAAGTTGAAGCGTTTTGTTATTTTATCTTGCCTCATCTGTAGAGTGGGCAGTGCGCTGATATATTATTCAGGAGCCTAGAGTATTTGTCCCCCGATTTTAAATATTTGCTCTTGCCAGGCGGCCCATCGCATGTTCCGCTCTAGCGCTTATCGCAACATGTAGGCGTTTTCAATCTTCGTAGCCTGTACTGCATTGTTTTAAGTTCTGCCCGTGGCCACTAGACTGCGGCCGCATGTAAGAGCCTGGGTTTCAGGACAGTAGGGTAGAGCCATGCAAGCGTTGTCCTTGACCTTGCGTCAACTCAAAGGCTCTCCTGCACATCCAAAAAGTCCTGACAAATTTCCTGCATTTGGGTCTTCAGATGCTATGCCCAGTTCAGCTTGCTATCTTGGATTACTCCCAGGTATCTAACTAAATCTGGAAACGTCAATTCCCCACCACAGAATACAGGAGTGTCAACTTTCGGAACTTTATGATTTCTTGTAGAAATTACCAGGTTGGTCTTTTCCGGATTTACCGAGAGCCCTGAGCTGTCGTATCGGAGCTCTACGTTGCGGAGCGTCGACCTCATAAGACCCATCAATTTTTCCAGATGAGCCCCCCTGAATAGGATTACAAAGTCATCCGCATATCCCAGAGTATAGTAGCCCTCTTTATTTAGCCTTCCAAGAAGGCCGTCCACCACAATGTACCACAACACGAGGGGCGATTGGAGACCTCCTGTGGTCAACCCCATGAAGCTATCTTCCTCACTAGGCCTTCACCCCATCTGGTGTCGATTTTTCTCCGGCGTAGTATGCTTCCTATCCAGCATACTAGCTGGTCCGGCACGCCACATCTCAAAGCCTTTCGGCAGATAAGTTCTGGAGGAGAATTATTGAGAGCACCCTCTTTATCCAAGAAAGCGCCCACAGCATACCACTTTTGTTTCAACTGAAGCTTCAGTTTCGCCACAACAGCATGAAGCGCACTTCCTACCGAGCAGCCTGCCTGAAAAGCATGCTGCCCTCTATGCAGCGGGGAGGATAAGAGCATCTCGTCCCTAATGTATAACTCGACGAGTCTCTCCAGCGTCTTCAGGATAAAAGGCGTTAGACTAATTGATCGAAAATCTTTTGCAGCAGTGTAACCCTCCCTTCCAGGTTTGAGTATGAAGGCCACTCTGCCATCCTTCCATGCCGATGGCACGTTTATAAGGGCTATAATTGCCCTAAATGATTTTGTCAGAGTAGGGACGACTAAATCTATGTCTTTTTGTAACAGCGCTGGATAAATGTCATCTGCCCCTGGTGATTTAAAGGGTCAGAAGGAACTTACGGTCCATTCCACCTTTTTGTAATCAGCTACCTTAGCGGCGAAATTCCAGGCGGCCATTTCCACCTCTTGGCCCCAGCCTTCCACCTCTTGGTCGGTTTGGATTCACTGAAAACCCCGGAAGTGAACTTCTATTAGGTGACTCAGCGTTGCTTCTTCGTCTTCGGCAAACTCACCATTATCGAGCCTTATGAGCCCGATATGAGCTTTCGGATTTTTTACCAGGATCCTGTAGAGCATTGCTGGTTCCGAAATGTTTTTCGATTCCTCGCAAAAGTCTCTCCAATCTTCTCCGGAGTTCCTCCGGTGCCCTTCTTTGTCTTGCCTATAAAATAAGCCTGAGGAGTTTCTCCTGGTAAAATTTCCGCAGCCACTTCTATTATTAATTTTGTTTAACTGCAATAATCATGTTTATAGGATAGCAAATATGTAAATGTTATCCATTTTTTCCTATTGCCAACAGTTCACTAGATACTTGTAGACCGCCGTAGACCACCAGGTTCCACATTCTTGATATGAAAATCAGTCATTACAAAATTACATGTTATATCGGTTGTAAAATTGTAATACTTAGCGGGTGCCAACTGTTTGGTCCCAGCCTAGCTACTTGATTCCTGGAAATGGCAGGCCCTGAAGGTGGGGTCCATAATTTCTAGAGGTAAGAGTATAATGGAACATAAAATTCACAAATGAAAACTTTGGTAACTTTGACCCTGGTGAATACTGAAGCCACAAATTGGTAATATGATTTTCTTTAGAAAAAATTCTGTTCATTTCTGCAGACTTAAACTTCACGTCTGAAGAAAAGTCTACCTAGACTGGTCTCAAGTCTTACAATGAATCTTCTGGTTTTAAGACAAGTCCACCTCGACTTGTCTTCAAACCCCATCGTAAACTTTCGCCATAAACTCAACATTTACATCTTCAACTCCTAAGTCTCGCCTCTGGCCGCCAGCGAGACACAGCCGTCTTGGAGGCGAACTCAAGACGAGGCAAGGCGAACCGAAACACGAAATATTTTTACTCTGGAAGGTAATCAATATAATTTTCGATACACATTCAGAAGGAATTTTCCAAGTTTAAGCGCTTCTATTGATAATTCCTCACTTTTAAAGAACAAATATTTGAGTATGTTCAATTTTTAATTGCACGCTCAGGATTGTTCAATTTTGACGGCTTTGGCATTATTTGAAATCTTATTACGTGCGTTGAATGCCTGTGTCCGTTCTATCTACAATCTGCTTAAATACGAACACATAACTCCATACAGACATAAGGCTGGTCTGCTTAATGTTGCCAAGAGAAGACAATTCTTTATGGATAATTTGCTCTACACTCTTTTCCAGCACAGTCTAAGCTTCGTAAAAGACATAAAATCCTTAAGATTCATTTTCACAGAACGTGTCACCTTCAAAGATTATTTATAGTAAGAGGTGCCCGACAATGGAATAAAATACCATATGATATTAGAAATGCACCTTCCGTGTATCATTTCAAGAATCTCTTTTCCAAATATTTGTACTTTTGCAAAGTATTTCTTGTACACATAGTTTTTCTCTCTTTATTTCTACCTTAACATGCGCAAGATCTACATTTAACCACCTAATGTTAATCACTACGCATTAATCTCATACCTAATATAATATGCATTTTCGGGTCGACTCTATTAATTTATTTAATTTAGTTTATAGATTAGATTATAAGATCAATCAAGTATTCTGCAGATCAGTGCTTGTACAAATTTGTAATGACCATGTATTATCCTGTTCCTTAGAGGGCTATTTAGCCCTATAGGGACTATTCTTGAATAAATACAAATACAAATACAAATACGTTTCAGTTCTGACAAACGACAGTTGCACGTCTATAAAGTGTGGTTAGGTTACACGCGAATTCAGCATTTTAGTCGATTTCCACTCAGAACCACTATTTTAGCAAATTTCACTCCTAATCTTTGATTATTTATAGATATAATCATATAATATAATATAATATAATATGATCATATAATCATATTTTACCGCTTATGAAAAATGCATTAATTTCCATGCAGATACGACAACGTTTACGTGTCATCGCAGCCCACCGACTTATCGTAATTGAAATGTCACCAAGAGTGAGATCAAAGAACAGAGTTTTCTCTTCATTTTCTTCAAATTCAGAACTGATTCACTATGAGAAAGTTGCAAAATTATATGATTTCATAATATGTTGCATGGTATATACAAAAATAAACTTGGTTTCTATTCTCAGAATTACCTGCCGTGTAGTTACTAATTTTCTTGTTTGGAAAGCAGTTCTGTCCTCCAATTCGCAGTTGTGCATTTCCTTAATTTCAGTAAAATATTTCTACCCCTTCTCCGGAAAAACTATTTAATCATATTTTACTCAGGCACCTTGGGGTCTCCTTTAGAGTTTAGACTCTACTCGAGCAAATATCTTTGCGTTATTTCTCCCTAACATTTTTTTTAAATGACGTGGATTCACGCGTGCAAATGGTCCATCCTACGACTCTTCCACAATGTCTTTGCACTTTTTGAACTCCGCTCCAACGACTTCAAATTCCATATAAATTATGTTTGAAATTTTATTTTAGTTTGTGTGTATTTTTTGAGGTGAAGCTCACATTATCAGGAAACATATGTTATTACTGAAAATCGCTTTTTAACTAAGTCACGTTACTGTCGTTTATTTGAACAATATGAACAATATGAAAATCAGCAAACACGGGTGCTATTTCTAATGGTCGCCATACCCCTATTTCTTCGATTCGATGAAGCGCTCAGGATAAACCGCACTGCAGCTAACCATATTCACTACAGGCAACCTAAATTTAGTTTTGGTCAACCTCGCAGCATAGAATTAAAGGTTCGTTAGCCTCTTGCCTCCATCAGGCTGCAGTTTTTTTTCACGCTTTCCATAACTTTTTTACGGTTTTTCTACCAACCAGTAATTTCCCGCTTCTTGTGTCTCTATACAGCCACGAATCATCGACTTTTTTGCGCAGGTGTGATCAAAAAGATTGCATTTCGCTTTTTCATATTAAAACTTTCTGTTCTACCGGATGTTTCTTAACGGAAAGAAAAGTGAAAAAAATGTTTTTGTTTACTCAAAAGTATACCTTAATAGCACTGAGCGTTCCTGGGATGTTCCGCGGTCACCTTTGGATCGTTCCAGCGGAACGTTCCAGGCAGGTTCCCGGATCGTGTAAAATGCCCGACTCTTTGGAATATTTCAAAGTGGACTTACCGTTATCGTTATAATCGTCAATAAACCTCGCGCGAACATTAAGAGATAGGTAAAAATCAAGGTCAGTTTTTAATATGGATATCATATTATAGTCAAGTATATGCAGTATTCAAAACTCAAAAATGAAATCTATTTGTACCTATATTTCATGGTTTACAAGATATTTGATGTTAGAAATAACAATATTGGTAAGTCCACTGCAGGTGCCAGTGGGACATTCCTAGAACGTTACAGTGCAGTAAAACTTTCCCATGGGGCGGTCGTTTTACACGTCCCGGGAACATTTAGCGAATAGTTTAATATTATATTTTAATATAAGCACACATTATATTTTAATATTATTAATATAATAATTAAATTCATTTGTATTTATATATATATATATATATATATATATATATATATATATATATATCTTTCCATTTCCATTTACAATTGGATTATCTTGAGAACTCTTCGAAATTTCGAATATTTAAATTTTAAATTATTTTGTTTAGAATGCATGAAACTTGATTCTGTTAATTTTAAAATGCAAATCCCTTTAGTATTAAACACACATGATTTTTATCATTTTCAACGGGATTTTTCATAACAGATTTGAAGATTATATTAGTGATCTAAAATACCGCAAGAAAACTTAATTGATAATCAGAATAAAAACTATATTTTAGAAAACTTGTAAGGAAATATTAAAAAAGAAATACTGCAGCATCGGAAATCGATAATATAATACCCTTGTATTGGACAGCGGACGTGTTCTTCCGGTGAGTCCCGGAATTAATTAACTTTACTGCTGACAAACATTGACTGATGCATTTTTAATACTAGTTTTGTGTATGGGGCAACCGCGAAAATGTACGTGCACGTTGTGCGGCGCAATAATATTCCTAATTGAAGCACTTAATGCCCGATAGCGTCGATATTCCAATAATTCACCCTACGCGCGGTCTAATGGTGTGAGGTGTAAGGGCTTGATTCCCATAGGATGCGGTCCTTCGGTTCTATGGCAATACATCACTCTCCACTGTCTGCAGCTCCGTAACTCACTTCGCAACACGCACACGTATAGTCGTTGACACGCATGGTCAATAAATACGCACCCGACTCGAGAGAAGGGTAAGCTCGGTGCCCATGTATGGGTGTCCGACGTGCCAATGGAAAGACAGGGTCAAACAGATATATGGTCCGAGCTGAATGACGTATCTAATTTCTAATCTAACTGTTCTGGACAAGATACTTGGTGACGACAGAATCGCCGAATGTTGGAATGTCAGGTTCAACTTTCACTCTGGGCTTAGATTAGCAGATTGAAGATTCTGTATACAGTGTACAGAGCTAAAACTGAAATGGAGTAGAGGACCTCGATGATCGATCAAGATCTACCAACTTCTAAGGACCTACTCGCATGGCCATACATGTCTGAATACTGTGAATCAAGGCATGAGCTTCCTGCGGTCTGGATAAGTGCAACGTTATAGAAGTTAGTTGCCAGTATGTAGAACATGTTTATATATATATATATATATATATATATATATATATATATATAAATTAAGGAAATACGATGCTTAGATGATGACTATACCATAGTGCTTATCAATGAAGCACTTAATCGCATACTAGCATCATCAATGCTAGGGAGTAATAAGGTTAGAAAAAACGTCACCAGGGCTAGCAAATTGTGTTGAGCCCAGGAGGGTAGTTTTGTTGTTATTGTATTTGTTTTGTTCGAGTTGTCAGGTGAGTGGAACCCATCTTCAGTAATTTCAAGTGGGTAGTACTACCCACCGTACACTGAGATTCATATATGCCTTCCCCCTAGTAACTTTTAAGTTTTTAAAATTCGTTACCATTCTATATGGTTTTTGTTGAGCCATGCCTAAGTTGCTGAACTGTGCATGTTTATTGTATAGTCGCGTGCCGTTGACTGTCCAAACAAAAGCAATAACCTTATATTTTCGCTATTTGATTATTTTTCTATTAATTAATATGTAAACGAAAAAAAAACTTTATCCAATAAAGTATAAATAATTTGGAACTGATTGTTAGATGTCTCATTTCTCCATGTTACCAAAGTGGGTATTTTCAACAATTCTTGTCTTCATAGTTTGGTTAGTTTCGTGAATAATATTGTCTTTAATTTCTGTTTTTTTCATACTATACTCTTTTTTTAGCTGGCACAAAATCGATAAACTGTTACTATCATGTGCAAGCGTTTTTTTCATTTCATCAAAAAAGAAGAGTATTCCCGTGTTGTAAATTTGTTACATTTAATGAACTTTTTTTGGAAATAGAAGTGCTTCTGGATCTACAGACTGTGTCTTCTTAGCATTGATGGAAATAAAGTTTGTTAGTGCTGAGAAGACACAATCCTTTATTCAAGGAAGTAGAAACAGAAGTATAATGAAATTCAGTAGTCAAGAAATTACTACTAGGACTACTATGAAAAGCTTCCTGCAATTCCTGCAAAAGTGAATAAAGAAGCAAGCTATTGCAGCAAGAAACCGTGAAAAATGTTCTTCGAGATGAAATTAGTGCGGCGCGAAAATTCTTATTGAACACCATTGTCAAAATTGTTGAAAATTATATCGTTTGAAGCAATTTTAAGTTGGAAATATTAAAAATTGAACAATTTAACTTTGTTTATTAACCGGAAACTTTTTAAATTACAAGTTCAATCATTTTAATTTTAATTCGTTTAAAATCAATATTGTTCAAGCGTTATATACATATCAAAATTTCAAGATTTTCACTTCGAAGTGAAAATTTTTTTAATGGAACAATTAAAATTGTAACGTTCAACGTTTAAATTTAGCACTCTGAAATGCTAACTATTTAAGGCTTTCTATTTCAAACAATTCATTTTAAAATTATTCAGTTTTCAGTATTTCATTTACAATTGCTCATTTGAAATAAACAGTCAAAAATTGCTAAATATTACAAAATTGTTATTTTTCTTAATTAAAAAATTTCAAACTGAATCGTTTAAGAATGTGGAACAGTATGACTTCTGCCGTTAAAATCTGTAAATGGTTCAATTTTAAACAGATTCAGAATTCTCTTGCCAAATCAATTATTATTCAATTTTTAATACGAAAACCGCAGTTCAATTTTGAAAATTTTTAAATTTACATCTGTAAAAATTTGTTAAATTTCTGGTAAAAAAATTACTGTCATTTACCGGTTTTTACGGTCCACCGGCCATCCTGCCAGGGTGGTTTCAATTGAATCTCCCCTTTTTGGAACTCCAGTATAAAAAAATGCTTCACCTTTACAATTCTACTGTAAAAAGTGTTCATTTAATTAAATTTCTCAGCTTTACAATTTTAAATTCCTCTGTTTTTATTCAGTTTAAATGAATTTGGTTTTTCATTTTTTCTCTGAATTCGAAGAAATGTTCTATTCCCAACAATTTTTTATAATAATATAATATATACTACAGACAATATAAACAATCTTTAATTATGTCAGGATCTAGTAAT
This sequence comes from Andricus quercusramuli, assembly GCA_932178445.1. Lineage (NCBI taxonomy): Eukaryota > Metazoa > Arthropoda > Insecta > Hymenoptera > Cynipidae > Andricus > Andricus quercusramuli. The sequence continues at coordinate 6,515 of CAKNXH010063739.1, read as the reverse complement.
CCGTCCAGAAGCCGTTGTTGTCAATCGCTTTTTGCAATCGTTTGGACATTGACAGGCAGCAATTTTCGATAACTTCTGGCGAGTTTCTTAAGTTTTCCCAACTTTGAATGATCCGGTCAACCAGTTGTTGCTGATTTCGGTCACGTCTAGACCGCCAGGTCCTCACCATTATGCTCCATATGTTTTCAATTGGGTTTAGGTCTGGTGATTTAGGCGGGTGAGGAAGCAGTATGATTTCAGGGTGCCTTCGAAACCAATTTTGAACCAAGTTGGCTGTGGATTGAGCTATTATCCTGAACAACCTTAAAAGTTGGGTATTGTTCCACTGGAAACATTCTTCGCGAAGCAGGTAGGAAGTGGTTCTCTAGCAGTTCCACATAGCTTACCGCATTCATTCGTCCGTCGATTGCGCAAATTTCGCCCACTCGAGAACCGGCTATAAAAGCCCAGAAATTGCAATTAATTCTGCCACTATGGTGTTTTTGGACAACGAAATTTGGTTTTGTCCGATCTCGTCTGGTTCTCCATACCCTCAATCTTCCATCCTCTTCACTAGAAAATCTCTTCTCATCCATAAAGCACACGTCTTGCCAGAAATCTGGCGGATATTGCACATACTGGTGAGCATATCGCAATCTTTGATTATGGTGTTCATCAGTCAATACACATTTCTTCTCTGGTCGAAAGGAGTGGATGCCATTCTCGTGCAATATTCTTTGAACGGTTGTTTTGCTGATTTCATTGCCAGTAACATGTTCTGCGAAAAACGATGTTGAAAAAAAGGGATCTTGCTCCTGATGAAAATTGCAAAGGACTTCTACCTGTCCCACTGTGACTTTTTTAGGTCTGCTGTTAGTTTTTCGGTGATCCTTCAGTGGCTCATCTCCTCCCTCTCGGTATTTCTTCACCCACATCTTTACTGTCTTCGTCGAACAGGGTATAGCCCTTGCTTTATCTTCAGTACGCATCCCTGCCTCCTTCAAGCCAATTATCCGACCTCGCATTGATACTGTAAGTAATAATGTAATTTAATTAAATCGCATTTTCTAAACGTTATTGCCTTATTAATAATAATTAAACTACCATCATAAATCGGGCGCTACGAGCGCGTGCAGTTTTTTGATTTATGGAGAAAAATCATTTTTAATATAAAACTAAAATTTCGAATAGAAGTATAAAAGTTTTTGAACCCTTCAATTCGAGGTTAAATTACTCTTTAGGCATTTTTACACCCCATAAAAATGAGGTTAAACGGAAGTCGCTTATCGTTCGAGGAAATAAGTGTTACCAGTTTATTTTTTAGGATATTATACAAATATAATTTTCCTAAGATTCTTGAGAATATTCAAAAACATTTTTCAAGATTAAACATGAGTCGAAAAAGAACGTAGAAAATTGCCAAGTAAATTTCTTTCGTTTACAACATTTAATAAATTTGAGGGAAATGTCAAGTAAGTTTAAAATATATTTAGGACTTTTAGAAATTTGAAAGAAATTAAAAAGTACTGTATGAATTGTCCGAAATGTTTTCAAGTTTCAAAATCTTTATAATCTCTTAGAAACTGGTAAAATTAATTAACATCTTCGAAATTGACTTAAAATGACTTTAAAAATCTACATTTTGTTTAAAATATTTTCAAATTTTTAATTGTTTCGGATTTTTTTCATATTTTCAAAACTTCTTAACTTTCGAAATATCTTATAAAATGATTCGATTTTTATTTACAACTTGTTTGAACTGCAGCAAAATAAAAAAATTGACTTCAAATCTTCCAGATTCTCTTTTGACTACTTTGGAAATCGTTTTAATCATTTTTAAGTATTGTCTTCCAATTAATTTCTTTAAATAAAAAAACATTAGACATTTTCCCAGGAATCTTAAGAATTTTCTTTATTTTCTTCAAACCTTTCAGCATCATTAAAAAAGCTGCCTTCTTCGAAGTGTTCAACAATTTTTATATTCTTTTAAATTGTTTAAAATCATTTCAAGTTTTGAATTATTTTCACATCTTTTAAAAATTTCCAAAACTTCCAAATATCGTAAGGGAATGTTAAGAAGAGAATTATTTACCAATATTAAGAATCATTCACAATTAAAATTTCATCTTTTATGACTAATGTTTAGAAACGTTCTGAAATCAATTTGATCATGAAATAAGTATTTATTTAGAAATTTCGATTGACTAAATTGGCGGAGAAAATTTGAAATCTTTATCATTATATATTAATATATTTTATATATATATATATATATATATATATATATATATATATATAAATTAGATTAATATAAACTCATTTAATATGGTGAACGGTTTATGAATATAATCCTTTTGTATTTTTTAAAACGTGTTATCAAAAAGTTAGGAAGATAATTTTTGCTTTCATTATTGAAGAATCATTTACAGTTTCAATTCTTGCTTTTGTAAATAAATTTGAAGAATTAAAATTCTTCATTTGGAAATAGTGATTTACAAAAGTCGAGAAATGCATAATTCTCAGTGAGAAACATAACTTACAATTAGTGTCTTATTATAATAATATATGTTGATAATTACCTGATAGATTGCAGAATGGATGTCTCTGCATTTTACCTACTTATTTCAAACTATCGAGTTGCAATGAATCATATTAACCTAAAATGAAACTGAGAAAAATTGTAAACTGACAATTGACTGAACTCGTGAAACAAGTTACGCTCGCTTCTAATAGTAACATGGAACTTAAAAAAAAATCTTCAAAACTTAAAAAATTATATTATAGAATGTTTATTTTAATTGATAATAATAAAGCGCTGAAAATTTGAAATCAAAAATACATACACACATTTATACTGAAAAAAAAAATTCAATTAAATTTTATTCTAAATTCAATTTCTATTCATTCTTACATTCAAATATTGGAGTGAATAATTGGAAATCTATAAATGTTCTTTTAAATACGCCAGTTTGTTTAAAAAATCATTTTCTTTTTCAGTCCTTTCAATGACAGGTTTTTGCTGAAGGATTTGGAACCTCATCTTCATAACCTTCCACAATCTTGAAATGTCCTTGACTGTAAGAAAAAACCATATTTTCATTTCACTTAATTTTATCAGTGAGAAATGTTACAAAAAATCAGTTAAACAGACAAAAAGTTATGCTACAATCATTCAAAATTGATGAATTTTAATGTGTTTCGAATTAGAAAGTTGTAAATTGAAAGCAGTGCATTGAAATAAATATATTGGACGTTATAACATTAGCAATATTTTGCTTCCAATGAATTGTAATCGTTATATATTTTCACAAATTCTGCACTTTTGTAATTGAAAAAAATTTGATTTAAAATATTTTTTAATCTGAAAACTGATTTTAGTTTCTTGGAAAAAGGTCGTGAAAAGGGGAATTCTTTAAAAAGTAAGAAAATAAAGAAGAATAAACTCACCTGTCAAAGTCTCGAAACGCGTTCTGTCTGTTGATTTGATTGCAGCCAAGATTCGTTTGTAGGCTCCTTTTTTACTCACACGGAACACAAACCTTAACTTATTGAAAAGCACAGGATGCCAAATTGCATGTTTGGCAATAAGCGTAATTAAATAAGATTCTTTATATGGAATTTGCACTATTTTAATGTAAATTTTAAAGAAACCCAACCCTAGCGGATGATGGAACAGAGGGAAAGAATTTGTAGAAACAAAAGATTGAAACAAAACAAAAGAATGTACTCCGTTTCATTTGAATAATCATTGTAAATTTGTTGACAGTATTGGAACTTGTAAAAAAAACTTTTACGGTGTATTATTAAAACTAAATATTCATGAAATATTTAATAATATTATCACCTGTCAAATTATTATACTTTTATTATTATATTTGTACTTTCTAATTTTTTATTATTATACTTCAATTATAGTTTTTATTATTATTATTATACTTTTAATTCTACTTTATATAACCTTATATTAATATTATTTATTAACCTTTTCTAATTATAACCTTACATAATTATATCAAAATATTATATCATATTATTTATTATTTATTTACTATTTATTTTTATGTATATATTATACTATATTATATTATATACTAATTATATTAGATTATACTTTTCAATTCAATCAACATTTTAAATTTCATGTCAAACATTCAGTCAAAGAGGACACAGGTTTCGAGAGATCAGATGAATAATAAATGGATGATTATTAGATAAAATATTGTAAGAGAAAATTAAAATAATCGGTATCAACATTACTTTAAAAATATCACTTTTTTCTAGGCATCATTTTTATTGCCACGGAACACAAACCTTAAGGTGGTTTCCGAAAAAATCGATCTCTGGTAGAATTTTCTAAAGTCGAGCTTCTATTTCAAGTAGAATGTTTTTTTATATGCTAAATTAATTTCAAATTTTTCTACCACACTGATGTCGAGATAATTGATGTTAAAGATGACTACTTTAACACAGAATGCATGGGCAATGCGCAGGCACTCTCCATATTTTAATTTGTAGTAATAAAACGCTCTGGTAGAGAAATTAAAAGAATGTGTCTACTTGTGCTGCTTGAAAATACAAATATGTCAGAAAAATAATAAAATCTCTTCACCACGTACTTTCCTAGATAATCGAATGGAAAACATTGAAATTTTAATTACTTTCAAACGCATGAACGTCAAAGATTCGCGACCCGGCAACACTGTCCCCTCTCTCCTGCTTTGCTTGCTGCTGGAACTTGATACACTCACACACACGTTTACACACAGTTGGTCAGTGATGGTTAGTTTCAAATTGCGACGTTTCACGATCTACGAATCTGCCGCTGACATAGGATTGGTGACTATACGTATACACACACACTACGAATTCTGAGCCAGGAGCGCACTCAAATATTGAGTATGCGGGACCATGAAATTTTTTCAATACAGCATACAACGACAGGAGCCCCACGGGACTCCAATATTTGTACGAGTGTGGGACTCGGAAACTACCTTAACTTATTGAACATAAAGAAGTCTTCCCTTTCATTCCAAGAAAAATGTAATAAATACAGAACATTTCCCCCCCCCCCCTCCCACTACTTAATCAAAATATGTCATTTTTGGAAATGGAACAAATTTAATTATTTGGAATATTTTAGACAGCCATCAACTCTCAGCAGCTGCTGAGTATCTAGGAAAGGGTTAAGTTTGATTAGTGCGTCACATTTTGGTAACTTCTCGATTTTTTTACCCAAGCTTTTGGAAATAGTAGAAGAGAAGTGGGTCTGCTGAAAGCTTCGAACCCAATACAATCGAGCGTGGTCGAGATCAGCTGGTGTGAGGACTCGAGGGTGGGCATAAGGACATGAGCGATTGATGATTCTGTATTCCTTCAGGTTATCGATGCATCGAATGCACCATGCGGTCACTCGAGTTAATTTTTCTAGAGAAGATGCACAAGGAGCGAAACGATCCCACAAATGAGGATGAGCAACCGTCGTCTGGTGTATGACAACACGTCGTTCCAGTTTAGTATCGACTTCAGGATTTGGATCAAAGGTGGACCACGGAAGATCGGTCTCTGAAAGCCGATTTGGACCAACCCACCAGAGCGAATGAGCGCCAAGCTGCTTGGCAGAGAGACCTCGAGTAGCGCAGTCCGCAGGATTCTCGATACCAGGTATGTGATGCCAATAAGCATCCGGAAGGGATGTCTGAATATATGATACACGGTTAGCCACAAAAGTATACCAACTGCAAGGAGGACATCTCAACCATGCAATCACATTCGTGCTATGAGTCCACAGATGCACCCTCACATTTTCGGAGAAGAGAGTTTTCTGGATATGAAGGGTAAGACGAGAGAGAAGCTGGGCCCCACAGAGCTCCAGTTTTGGAATAGATAATTGTTTGATGGGCGTGACCTTTGATTTCGAACAAATAAGAGATGAACGGACGACACCTTGATGTGAGACGGTTCTCAGATGAAGAACAGCAGCATACGCGGCCTTAGAAGCGTCCGCGAAGCCGTGAAGTTCGACCAATTGAAGACCATTGGAATGACCCAGCCAACGAGGAATCCTGATTGTATCTAGATGCCGAAGATTCTCGAAGAGGCGTATCCAGCGTTGGAAGATTTCCTCTGGAAGTGGATCGTCCCATCCAATTTTGATGAGCCAGAGATTTTGCATAAGAATCTTAAAGACTATGATAACTGGTGATATTAATCCGAGAGGGTCAAACAATTTCGATATGCCTGATAAGACTCTTCTCTTGGTGCAAGGTGCTGTAGGGGTAGCTACATGTGCAGTGCTACAATAGCAGTTCACCTTCTGCCGGCTGCCACGTCAATCATAGATTGTGAAACTCACCTCCGTCGTGCCATGAACGGGACTGAGATTTCGCCTTCCAATCTTCAGGGACCGATTTCACGAGTGCCATCTCGTTGGATGCCCATTTGCGTAAGGGAAATCCACCCGATTGAAACAGATTGATAAGTTCCTGCTGCAATGTTAAGGCTGATTCCACGTCGTCAGCACCTGCCAAAACATCGTC
>CAKNXH010063738.1:32828-46778 GCA_932178445.1 Andricus quercusramuli | reverse complement strand
AAAAACGCTGCAAACAATCGACAACTACAATTATCCGAAGAGGGATACATTTTATCCGCCTCGTGATAAAAATTATCTCCCGTCGGATAATTGTCGTTTTCAATTGTTTGCAACGTTTTTATCCAACTTCAGATAAATAATATCTCTGAGATTTACTGTGAAACTATGAAGTATAAGAATGGCAATTTTTTCAACTTTTTCTGAAATCTTTCCATAAACAATTGAAATAAACTCTAAATCAATCAAAATAAGTGTAGTAACAGCTACTGCAAAATATTAATTCATGAAATGTTCTAATTATTGTTTATAAATAAATTTGCAACAAATTCTGTAAACAAATGAATTATTCGGACATTTATTCACAGAAATACATTCTACTTTTATTAAACCAACTTTAAACTGATTTAATAGTGATGCTTCACTAAAAACTTTTTTCTTCCAACATATTTGATAATTTTATCAGCAAATTTATAGAATCGAATGCATTATTCGGTCGCTCATTTAAATAAATACATTCTGTTTGCACTAAAAGGATCTTAAACTGACTTGAAAGTGTTGTGTTTGGAAAAAATCGATCTTTGCAACACATCTGTTATTTTGTTAAGCAAACTGTAGAACCGTATACATTTTGCGAATCTGAATATCTTTTCATCGAATTTCCTCAAAACATTAACAAAATTAATTGAAACATTTCATGTATCAATTTCATGTATTAGATGCTACCGTACTTCGATTCATCTCGAGTTTATTTCGATTGTTTACGGAAAGATAAATAAATAATGTTTGAAAATTCGCATTTTCCTCACTTTGTCTATTAATACATTCAATTTCATATAAATATCATTTTAAATCCATTACTATACATGAAAAATTCATGTTCCTTATTAATAAATAAGATATTGCAGAAAAATAGGCAATAGATTTTTGTCTTTTGTTATTTTGCAGGTATAATTGTTTTTAGTATCTAAATTGTTTGTGCAATTATTGTACCTCATTTATATTATAAATTTTTTAGCTGTTATTTTCGACTACTGGTTCAAATTCAAAACGTATATATTATTATATTAAAAGTGAAAGAGAGTGTTCATTTATATTAGATTATCACGAGATAAATAGCAAAGTACAGGAAAAACATTTTTGTTAATACAATTATTAATCTGACAAACGATGAGGCATCTTCATTTTCGTTTTACTGCACAGTAAAAATATTTCAGTCATAAATGAATAAAAAAAGGAACCAATTTTGCACAAGTGTTTGAGGCTTCATCATTTTTCTTCAATTTGAAGAAAAACTAAATGGTGAAATGTTTAATGGCAAGTAACATTATTAATTTTCCATTATAAATTTCTTATTTTTCTGATCCAAAGAAGAAAATGGCTTCTCTTGCGACAATTTTGAGCTTATTCTGATTTAAAATGTAAATTTTTTAAATTTCAACAAATAAGAAGAAGAGCAAATAATATGCAATAATATTTTCTAGAAATTACACTATTAGCGTCAAAAAATTGCATTATTCTGCCTCATTATCCAGAAGTATTTTCACAATGTATCAACAAATTAATTATTCAATATTTAAAATTGAATCACAGATGAATACAGAATAAATAAATAGGTTCTAAGAGAACGAAAAAAGAGCTTCGAGGGATAAGTAGGACTTAAAGAGGTCTTCTATTTGAATTCGTTAAGTTCACAGAGAATTTGGAGGTCTTGAAAATAAGAATATGTGATTTTTAGGAGGTTCTGAATAGGGCTAAAGTAGGTTCTAGTTGGAATTATACAGGGCTTAAACAAGGCTAAAATTTCAATGTATATCCATGGATTTTAGAGAATCTAGCAAAATTTCCATCAATTTTAAAGAGATTTGAGAGATTTTGAAGGATCTCGTAATATTTCGAAATATTTTTCGGCGTTTTAAGTATTTTAACTGATTTGGAGAGATTTGAAGAGATATTCATCAGATTTCAAGCGATTTCAAGCGAATTCATAGGATTTCAAGGAATATTCACATCATTAAACAAATGAAGAGATTTAGAACATTTTAAAATAAATTCACAGGATTTGGAAGGATTGCAGAAATTTCAAGAGCATAAAAAAATTTTAGAAAGATGAAACTTGCGTAAGAAAAAGTTAGACTCCCATGCCCCTCACCACCCTTAAAAGCCTTTCGTCATTATTAGACGCTCTCTTATGATAAATGAGTTTTACATATGCTTCTAGTGAGATGAGATTACAACTGGAAAAACCGGGAAATAATAGGAATATGACCAGGAATTTGGTTACCAGTAAAAAATTTACACTTTAGATTACAAATCTGTGAAGTGTTTTTTTACGCTATTATGAATTCTAGATCACAAAACTTTCATAGAATTTTTTTTTCTTTTAGTAAAACTAGTTCTTCGAAATGATAATCACTTGAACGAAAATAAATATTCTGCGGCTTGAAGTGTAGAACCTGCCTAATTTGAAATGGATTCGATTACTTTGCGTATTTGTTAATTTATTTGCAAAAAAATGGTCTGATCGCTTACTTCTCAAGTGAGCCTTGATAAAACGATCAACAATGTTTTTAGGTTTGAAATCCGCTTTTTGATTAGGTAATTTGTAAAAAATTTTTCCAATTTATCCATGTTTTTGATTTGCAAGTACTATCTGAGCTTCGTAAACATACTTTTTTAATTTCAATAAGAAAAGTGAAATTGGAAAAGAAAAGAAAGGTGAAATTTATTAAAAAGAAATTGGATAGCGACATATGCAATTTATGAAAATTTTCAAAACGAATTATTTTTTCAGTTTTTTAATGTAAACAATGTCTATCCTAATGAAAAGAACAAGATATACTTAGATTTTGAAATTTTTTTTTTACCCAACAGAAAGTTTCCGCTATAAGAATTTTTTAGGAAAATTTTTATTTTGTTGTCTTGTGATTGGCTATCATTATATATAATTAAGCATAAATACAATAAACAAATTTCGTAAAGAAACGTATAGTAACATACGTTACTTTGCATTATAGTTACCCAAAAATTGTAATGCGTCAGCGTTAAGTAAATAACGAGTTACCGTTACCGTTACTGAAAAATTGTAACGTTCGGGGTAACGCGTTACTGCCAAACGCTGACAGAAACCATTAATAATAGTTGAAATTAATTTCTCAGGTTCCAGTCATGACTTGTAAAGCGGATCTTGCATCCCTTCGTTTTCTTCGTTGGACAATTTTAGTCCCATTAGTAATTTATGTGACGCTATTTTTCATCAAATACAAAAATACAGTTCCTTTGAAAAGCCAACCGCCTACAGAAGAAGAGAAAGACGTGGAGAACCTTTTTATTGAATTAGAATCCGCGACAGTTGGTGTGAAGCTTGAAAAGGATTTAGCACGATTTCGCAACATGGGATTAAATCGAAAAGACAATGATAGGATAAGGGAAGTAGAACGAATTGAAAATCAGGATAATCCTCGAATTATTCTTGAAGACATTTTCCATCGGGCTGACACAGATGAGGACGAGACACTGGGTATTCAGGAATTAGCAAAATGGATTCATGCAAAAATTACTGATCACATTGATCGTGCTATGAGAGAAAACATAGGACTTTTCACAGCCATCGACAACAATCCTCGAAATGGTAATTTATTTAAACTAGAAAAGAAACACGCGCGTCATACGCGATTTTTTTGTCTCACGAAATTTTTAAACTAAAATATAAAATTGATATCCAACTATTAAAAAGTATATGGTGCCATTTTTGATTATTATCTCAAAATTATCTAGAAAATATTGTTGTGGGGAAACCCGTGTTTATGATTGTTTGTAGGTGTCATTCTATTCCGTTTTTTTTGTTTAAATAAGGATTGCAAACTACAGGAATCTTGGTTTCATTCTCTTTGTTATTGTTACTTTCTTATGTTTTGTAAACAAAACTAGAAAGTACCAATTGAAAAAATGTTGATAATAATTTATAGAGGTCAAAAGTGTTTTTTGTAACACCCACCTCAAAAGTTGACGTTTTCATGCATGTAAATGGTGCTTGAAGGACCTTATTTGAGCAGACTGTACGCTAAACAATTTTGCGCATGCGCAGGTTGCAGATGGCTTACTTTAGACACTGGTGAAAAGCTGCGCATGCGCACTTCCAAGATGAGGTACTTTAGACACTGGCAAAGGTAACTTTAAACACTGGTGTTGGTATCTTCTTGAAATAAATTTAGATTCAACTTGAACAAATGTTTTAATGACAGAAGTTTTGTTTTTAGGGTATCGTGCCCCCCCTCCCCTGGGACAAGAGAGAATAAACGCCAACATTTTCTTCTAAGAATTTTTTTTCCAACACATTTTTTTCAACAAATTTTTTTGATTCAAAATTTTTTTTTCTCAAAATTTTTTTTACAAATTTTTTTTCACAAAATTTTGTTTCCAAAATCTTTTTTGAAACACTTTTTCGCACCAAATTTTTATTCACAGTATTTTTATTGAAAAAAAATTTGTTTTCAAATTTTGTTCAATCATTTTTTCTGGATTAAAAAAAATGTCTTCACTCCACTCTATGCAATATAAAATTAGTATTTTTCGTTAGCAGCTCCTAACAACATTTTCGGGCGGGCGTTGCAAAAAATAGCGTGTGATACACGTGCGCGTAGGTGATTGGTAACTCGTGTGATTGCATCATTCGCCTGCGGCTCGAAGCCCTCGTCTACGTTTTCGCACTCGCCTCGCTCGTGCCCTCACCACCGACTCATGCTTCGAGCCTCCAGCTTATGCTGCAAAATTCACAATCGCACACAATCATCTATTTTGCGCACTTGTATCACAAATAACTATTTTGTCATTAAAAAAAAAGAGTCTGCAAACCTTAGGATTATGAAACATTTAAGGTTATCCAAATAGTACATATTTAATGTTAATAATCCATGTAAGAAAGGTGTCCAGAATTTTGATACATAAAATTTAATTTGTAGATTTTTGAAAATTTCAAAAATGAAGAAGCTTTTTAGGAATTTAAAAAGGTTTCAAGATAACTAAACAATTTCTTCAAATTCTTGTGAAAATGTAAACCGATTTATTATTTTGAAATTAAATTTAATAGTAAATTTACAAAGATTTCAGAAGATTTTAAATCATTTTCTAAAATTTCGAAAAAGAACCGGAAAGATTTTCAAGCAAAATCTTTTAGTTAGCGAGATTACAAAGATTTATAAAAAATGCGAGTAAGTTAAAGACATTTAAAATTTTTTGAAAAGATTCAAAATTAATTAGAAGGTGAAAATATTTCGAAGGTTTTGAAAAATGTGTAGTTTTGAATATTAAAAAAAAAAAAATTTGAAGCTTCCTGAGGATTTTGAAAGGATTCACGTTATTGAACAAATTTTCTTAGAATTCATGGCAAAATTTGAACTGATTCATTATTTCAAAAAATTAATTTAAAAATATAATTTAAAAACATTTCAGAAGATGACAACAGATTTTAAAAGATAACAAAAGATTTGTAGAATCGTCATGACAGATTCTTGAAGATTTTACGGAAATTTTTAATAATTTTCAGAATTTCAAGGAAGCTTTTGAAAAAATTTAAATAATTTTAAAGTATATTTAGAAGGTTTAAAAGTATTGGAGATAGTTGAAAAAATAATTTGAAATTTGACAATATTTCAAGAAATTTAAAACAAAATGTAAATTTTTGAAGATTTCTAAAAAAGATTCGAAGCTTTTTAAGAAGTTTGAGAGGTTTCAAGAAAATAAAAAAAATTCTTGAGACTCCTGCAAAAATTTTTAATTACTTTTTATTTTTTTTTTAATTTGAAAAAGTTCCAAAAGACTTCAACATATTTCTACAAATTTCGAAAACATCTGGAGGATTTAAGGTCAATTTTTTTAATTTTGAAAGATTTTTCAAAATTTTAGGAATACTTTGAGTCAGTTTAAAAGATATTTATCTTAAAAAGTTCTAAAAGTCCTGAATATCTTTCAAACTGACTTGAATTTTTCATAACATTTTCCAAATCCTGAAAGATAAAAAATTATACTTTTTCGAATCATAGGAAAATCATATATTTATTTCACTTTTGAAACAAATGAACAATTAAACTTGGAAAAGAAGTGTTTGTTCGAGATTTTTTTTCGCATTTTAAATTATTTATAACCACAAAAATAATAATTTGGGTGAATTTTTTTTCCCCTTCATAGATGAAAAATCTTTTTTATGATAAAATTTGAACTATTTGGTTGCAAATTCGTCTTTTATGATCGAAAAATGAAAATGCAACTGATTGAAAATGAACCTTTTTTGGTCGAGGATTCAACTACTTTGTTAAAAATCAATTTTTTTTCACTAAACATTCATCATTTTAGTCAAAAATTCATCTCTATTTTTTAATAAAAATTACAATCTTCTTTGGTTTAAAAAATCATTTGTGTTATCTGAATAATATATTAAATAATTTAATAATAATAAAAAAATAAATGGAAAAAAGGTCTTCAACACTTTGAAATACAAAAGTTAATATTTTCCGTTTAAGAAATAGAAGGTAAAAAGGTATCTGTCAATTGTTAAATTATTCCTAATTTTTCAGTGATAAATATTTTAAACACATCACAATTCCCAAGAGTTCAGAAAAATGTGTTGAATTCATTTTAAATTTGAGATTCAAGTTTTTGATATCAAAATTTTTTTATTATTGATCCATAAAATTAAACATCTTTTTAGAGATAGTCCTAAAAACATGTATGCGCGCGCGTAGCGCGCTTTTGCTACTTGTTTAATCATTACAAAGCCCATTTTGCCATTTTCGATTAGGATCTCGAAAATATCTCGGAACTATTTTTGTCGGGAAACCCGTGTTTATGGTTGGTTGTAGGTATTATTCTATTCCCTTTTATTAAAAAGAAAGATTGCTAACTTCAGGACTCTTGGGTTCTTCCTTGATTGTTCTGGAGACTTTCTTATGTGTCGTAAACAAACCTAGAAAGTTTCAGTTCGAAATATTTTGATAGTAATTTGCAGCTGTCAAAATAGTTCTGTTTCAGCTGTAAGTAGATGTCTGAAAACCCCCTTTTTTCTACTAATTCAATTGACAAATCGGAAAATAACGTGCAAAATTTATTTCAAAATTTGAGAATCAAAAGATTTTAAATTTATTTTAATGTTTTAGCTGTTCAAGAATGCAGGTTGCTACATAAACTTTATATTTTTTAACAGGAATCACAAAAAAAGATGCAAATAAAATAATAATTCACTTCCCAGCATGTTGGTCCTTAACTAGATTTTTCTTCAATTTATGGAAACCTTGCTTCGTAATTCAAATCTCAACCTTAACTAAATGAACCTAAATGTTTTTTTTGTGATTTTAGCTGAAACGTATTTGTCATAAATTTACAGATATAGAAAGCGTAGATAGCCATTTCTACCCTTGAATTGCTTTTTCTATTTAATTTTAAAGAGTGTCTAAGAAACAAAATTTCACCAAATATAACTTTAAAATGAAGAAAATCGTTTTAAATTTAGATACATTTTTATTTGAACAGAAAACTATTTGCTTGAACCAAATACATTTTTTGGATTCAAAAGAAATTCCTTTTAATTAAAGAAACTTTTCTTTGACTGAAAGTCAATGAATATTTTTCTTTGGGTCAATGAATCTTTTTTCTGGATGTTGTTCTTTATAGATTCAGTTGAAAATTTGGAAATAATTCACAAAGTTCTTTTAGAGAATTTCAAATTATCAAGGTTTTTTTAACTAAGTTTTGTTTTTTGATCATTCATTTACTATTGGATGAATTATTTCAAAAAGAACACCAGGAGTTTGAAAAATACGAAGTCGACAATGAAATTTGAACTGAACTTTGAAAAAGCTCTGGGAAAGTAAAACAGAAATAAAAAACTTGAATACAGAAAATGGAAACTGTATTTTTCAACTAAAAAACATAAACTGTTAACCAAACATGGAATAGTTCAATTTTCAGCTAAAAAATTTTGTTTCAATCAAAAAAATTCCACAAAATAGTTACATTTTCAACCGAATTTCATGAATTTTCAAGCAAGAATCTCAATTTTTGCCAAAAAACATGAAATTTCAACAAAATGGATGAATTTTCAACTAAGAGAGACAAATTTTTGACAAAAACGAAATAGTTAAATTTTCGGTTAAAAAAAGTAATGTTTTACCAAAAAACAAATTTTCAAGAAAAAAGTAAAATTTTCAACGGAAGCACTTTTAAATAAAATCAAGAATCTTCAACCAGAAATCTGAAAAAATACATCTACTGTCAACCAATTAATTGAATTGTCAACCAAGAAGATTAAGTTTTCACAAAAAAAAAAAACGTTCAACGAAATACATGAGTTTTCAAGCTAATAGTTTAATTTTCAACAAAGAAAAAATAAGTCAACCAAGAAGATGAATTTTCCAGTAAAAAAGATGAATATAGAATAAAAACTGGAAAAGTTAAGTTTTCAGTACAAAAATCTAATTTTTAAGCGACAGAAAAACGAATTTTCAACCAAATAGTTAAATTCGTTTGTTTTTTGGTCGGAAATTAATTTTTGAAAATTTACCTATTCCATCTTGGTTGTAAATCTATATTTTTTTTTAGTTGAATATTAAAAAAACAAATCTTCTCTAAGAGTTATCAGTGATTTCAGAAAAAAATTCTTTTTCCTGCATTTACAGATCTTAAAAATTGAGAAAATATACTTTTACCCACTATTTGATGTTTATATATGTAGACACTTAATTCACAATCTGTAATTTATGTTGATCGGAAGATCAACGGAATCGATTCAAAACCTTTAGGGATGACATCTGATGACATCATTAGTGATACTATTTTTATTCTAAAGATCATATAAAAACTATTTCATTTGTTTGATTCATCAGTTTTTATCGATTTCGAGGACATAATAGAAAATTGTTCAAAATTGTACATTTTCTCCAATCTAATGATTTTTGTTTAATCCTTAACGGTCACACCTCCAGATACACCTTCCGATATTTTTGGCAGAAAAAAAATCATGCGTGATTTTGAAACTATGTAAAAAAGGAAAAAAATATCTCCAAAACCTCAGTGATGATTCAACTATTAAAAAAAAAATACTTGAAAAAAAACGTAGACAATCGGACAAAAATTGGAAAGCCCATGGAGTGTGAGACACCCTGTGTGACCGTTAAGGGTTGAAATGCCAATTTTTAGTGTATAATGCTAACACAGCTAAAAATTGTTAAAATATATGAAACTTTTTTGAAATTTTATCTTATTAAAAATATAAATTTACAACAAAAAACAATAACATATTCCAAAATGGCTGAAATATTCTGAATCTTGTTAAAATTATAATGATTTGAGTTTGAAAATACCAACATTTGGTGTAAAACGCTAACGTAACCTGAAATTGTGAAAAATTATTTAACTTTAAAATTTCATGATTTTTGTTTAAAAATACCGATTTCCTGTGAAAAAACTTTAATATAACCTTAAACTGTTCGAAAATTGCAAATCTTGTTCAAACTATAATGATTTTTGTTTTTAAATATCCATTTTTTGTGAAAAACACTAAAATAACCTCTAATTGTTAAAAATGAGGAATATTGATGATTTTTGTTCGAAAATTCTAATTTTCAGTGAAAAAAAAACTAATAAAATCTGAGAAAATTAAAAATTTTAAGTCTCTTTCGAATCTTTAGGATTTTATTTCAAAATTCATTTTAAAAAAACTATTTTCCAGCGAAGAAAAATAACATCAAATATTTATGATATTTACAATAATTTATTATATAATTTGGAAGTTCTAATTTAATCGCGCAAGAGTATTAAAAAGCTCAGATGTTTCTTAATCGCATAAAGTTTTTTATGATTTTCCTTAATAAAAGGAATTCTTGGTGGATTTAATTATTTAAATTTCAAATGTAATATATATAAAACTACTTCAAGTAATGTGCGAAATTTTGGAGACAGATTGTTACACCACTTTTTTTAACAGGATTACTCTACTCCTCTTGTTACTAAATATTTGGTAAGGTTTGGTTTGGACAACAAAACGATTTTTTTACTATACAGGCGTAAACGAAAGTGAAATTCTTTTTTCTTTTTCATTAATTCCTTGAAAAAATTTAACTTATCTAATAAAAGTTGAATATTCATAATTCTGTCGAGAAACTAGATTTGCAATACTTTTCTTTTGTTATTTGTACTTGGCCATTTGCTACCGCAAAGCTTGAGTAATAGTTTCAATCATTTTGGAGCTGGTTGAGGTCCCAGGTCCCAGGCATTTTTTTTTAAATAAAACAAAGATATGAATTTATTTTTTGACCAAATGGTATAAGTTTAGGGGGTACACAATCCAAAAAAAAACATTGGGTTTTTTTAGGACGCCCTATTTTACATCAACGAGATTATTTTGTTGTCCGAACCGCGTGCATTTTTCTCAGAGTGCATTTTTGTTTAAGATTAAGTCATTTTTGAATTTTGTAAAACAATTTTTTTCCAGGCGAAATATCGTGGGAGGAATACCACGCTCATTTTTTGAGATCACATGGTCTTTCTGAAAGTTATATTACTTCGCATAATAAAAAACATTCAGAATTGTCAAGACCATTAAAAGAAATAATTATGAGAGACAGAGCAAGATGGTCCGAGGTGGCAGCAACAGATCCGGAAAAATTGTCACTTGACGAATTTTTGGCATTCACACATCCAGAAAGTAGTCATAGAGCTTTATTACAGATGGTTGAAGATTTATTCGAAAAATTCGGTAAATATTTTGGAAAATGAAAAATATTTCGAGTATTTTCACGGAGTAATAATAATCAGAGGGTTTCCAAAAATCTTCGTGAAATGAAAAATTATTAGTAATCAGTTAAACATTTTATTATAAATAACTTTCATATATTTTTTTTAATTATTCCAGATCGTGATGGAGATGAGCAACTGACAGAGGATGAATTCGCAGATTTACCTTCAGATGGAATGGGACTCGATCTTCGAGAGGAACCACTTCAACCAGTTGGTGGCAGTGAAGAAAGAAGGAAAGAATTTAGGCATCTTATTGATAAGAATAAAGATGGAAATGCTGATCGGACGGAATTATTGGTAATTATACAAAATTAGGTTGATGTACAATTTTGAATAAATTTAGATGTTTATTCGAAATAACTTTAACCCTCGGAGCACACACTGGGTCTCACAGACCCTGTCCTCAACTTTCGTCCCGAATATCTTTTACGCAGTTTCAAATTTAGTGGGCCTAAAGCCCCCTGGCGGTAGTTTGGGGTCCTGATTATGCATCCCGATGCTTCTCCTGTACAGCGCTTTAGTCAGTAGACGGTCAGAACCGAGGTCAGAACTGTTCAAAGTCGGAGCAGGGTCTGTCAGACCCTCCCTTACGAAAAGATATGACAGGGAAAAAATGACAGGTGTGTCATTTTTTCCCTGTCATTTTTTCGCGACCACAAGAAAATGACAGGGAAACGACAGGCAAAATGACAGGAAAACGACAGCCGAAAATGACTGGCCCTAATTGGCTATAATTTATAATGATATTGTGTAGAATTATATATTCACGACGACTTGCAGACTTATTTAAACTTTCCGGTAAAGCTTAAAAAATCATTAGCAAGAGAAAATTATTATGGGAATTTTCATGATGAAACACCTTTCTGTAGCCTGTTGCTAATTCCGAATTATCTTCAAACACATAAATTGTGGAATGTGTTCGATTTGCCATTTTAAAGACTTCTTATCATTACAAAGTGCTAAACTTAAGTACCACGGGCAAAAATTTCAGACTATTTTCAACTTTCTTCATTCCCTTAACAAATTGACTGGGTTGACTGCGTGCTCCAATTCCACGATCCAACAAAGAATGGTTCCGCCACGCGCAACCTACGGACCCTTTGATTGGTTCACTTTTTTTAGATGCGCGTGGCGAGACAATACTTTCTTGGATCATGGAATTAGGAGCACGCATTGAACTTGAGGGATGAAGAAAGTTGAAAATAGGCTGAAATTGTTGCCCGTGGTACTGAAGTTTAGTCCTTTGTAAGGATAAGAAGGCATTAAAATGGCAAATCGAACACATTCCACAATTTATGTGTTTGAAGATAATTCGGAATTAGCAACAGGCTACAGAAAGGTGTTTCATCATGAAAATTCCCATACTAATGTTCTCTTGCTAATGATTTTTTAAGGTTTACAGGAAAGTTTAAATAGGTCTGCAAGTCGTCGAGAATTTATAATTCTACACAATATTATTATAAATTATAGCCAATTAGGGCCAGTCATTTTCGGCTGTCGTTTTCCTGTCATTTTGCCTGTCGTTTCCCTGTCATTTTCTTGTGGTCGCGAAAAAATGACAGACAAAAAATGAAAGGGAAAAAATGACACACCTGTCATTTTTTCCCTGTCATATCTTTTCGTAAGGGCTTGTTTGTACCAAGTGTCGATGTTGGCAAAATATTATTTCTACATAAAAAGTTCAACTGAGTGTCGCTGAGTGCGACACTAAGAGGCTCCGCCACAAGTTGATCGACCAGACATGCAGAAAAGAGCAAGGTGTGCATTGTATCCCTATAAAAAGTATAGAAAAACAAAACTTTTGTTTCGATGTTGCTTGTCTCCAATAGGTGAAGAGCATCAAGCTTATATTTGTAATGAGTGCTCTGGCACTGAGTAATTGTAACATAGTTTTGATATTATTTGTTCATTACAATCATATTTCAAGTACATTTCAATTATGATATAAAATGTTCAAGTACTTTTTGTCAAACAGTAATTTTTTCTACATTTATTATAGAAAGGAACGCCTTTTCATACCTAAAAAAACCACCTCCGTCAACCTGCAAAATAAATAACCTTTTTGTAACAAACACTACAGGAGTATTTTTTCCCTTATTGTACAACTATTCGGGAATACAAACCTAAATTTTCAGCAAAAAATATGAAAAATTGAGAAATTGTTATTTTTTTGAATAATTTTTGTTTTCTTTCAAAAAACTTTTTTTTTTAGGAATTTTTTTTCGATGTTTTAATATTTTGAACAAGACATTTGAACTATGGAGATTGATTCTACAACGTTTGAAGAATATCTGTGAATTTTTTTTTAATTGATCGGATGGGTAGTGTGACATTGGTATACCACGGAATAGTGCACAGGGTCTCACAGACCATGAGTGTGCTCCGTGATTGAAAAAATAGGTGTGTGCTCCGAGGGTTAAAAACTGCTTGCTGAGGGGCCTTTTAAAAATAATGTCACGCTATTCTGCACATTTCTTCCGCCCATCCCCTTCATTGTCACACATCATCACACAAAGCTTGAACCCTTGAAACACGATTTGGTTTTATTTGATAAACGTCTGAAAAAACACAAAAATACAAACATAATATTTCAATATACTTCACAGCCCAAAATGCCCTCAACAAGGGAAAACAGGGTGATTTTTCATGAATAGAGAAAATACTAGGGGAATAAATTCTTTTAAATGAAATCAATGTTTAGGCGCAATTTCAATACCAAAAAGTTAAAATTTCACGATCGACAAAGTAATTGAAGTTTTAATTAGAAAGAATAATTTTCTACCAAAAGTTGTGAGTTTTCAAGCTGAAAAGTCGGTTTTTTTTTAAACATTTGACATGATCCAAAATCAACTTCATATGAGCGTATTATTTTCGTCTTATATTGTTCAAATTTGTGCAACCAACTTCAACCCCCAAAAACTAGCCCCTATGCAGCAAACATCATGGCAGAACCAGCAAAATATTCCTCCTGCAACGACACTGTCCAAAATCAACTTTATATGGGCGTATTGTTTTCGTCTTAATTTATTAAAATTAGTGCAGACAAATGAAGCCTCTAAAAACTACCCCCTAAGCGAAAAACACTATGGCGAGGCCAGCGAAACGTTTCGCTGGGCCCGACATTATCCAAAATCAACTTTGTATTAGCGGATTATTTTCGTCTCA
>CAKNXH010063738.1:0-32078 GCA_932178445.1 Andricus quercusramuli | reverse complement strand
CCGCATAGGAGGTAGTTTTTGGGGGTTGAAGTTGGTTGCACAAATTTGAACAAATTGAAACGAAAATAATACGCTCATATAAACTTGAATTTTGATAATGTCCGGGTCAGGGAAACGTTTCGCTGGCCCCGCCAGTGTTTTTTGGATTTATCAGGTACTTCCGGTGTTGCACAAATTCTAATTTTGCTTGAACAAATTTGAACAAATTCGAAACTAAATATTTGGCCCAAAGAAAGTTTAATTCGCGTGGGTGGTGGGGCAGCGAAATGTTCCTAATAAAATGAATTTATAACAAATTAGTTTAACTTTTAACCAAGTACTTGAATTTTCAAGAACGGCAAAATAATAAATTCCTAGTGAAAAATTTAACAGTTACATTTTTAGCTGAAAATGATTATTATTGAAGCAAAAATAGAATAGTTAAATTTTCAGAAAAAAAAAACTTTCAACAAATTAGCTCAACTTTCATCTAAAGAGATGGATCTTTAAATAATAAAATGATTTTTCAACAAAGCAGTTAAATTTCTAATCAATTATTTGAAGTTTCAGTGAAGAAGATTCATTTTCTACTAAGAACACGACTTTACAAGCAAACACAGAAATTTTCAACCAAATTGTTGAATTTTCAACAAAAAATTATCATTTTTCCACCCATACTAGAATAGTTAAATTTTCAGTTTAGAAAATTAATTTTCCATAAAAGGTGAACGAATCAAGGGGTTAACAACTCGCGAAGTGAGGTGTAAACGTTCGCTGAAGTCACTGGCATGAAGCCACGTGAATTCATATAAAGTCACTGAAATCACTTGAGGTCAGTGTGCACTCAATCGGTCGAGTTGTGAACCCCTCGAAACGAATTTTCAACCAAATAGTTCAATCTATAACCAATAAAATGAATTTCTAACAAAGTAATTCAACTTTCTACCAATTAATTGTATTTTTAAACAAAATGTGAACTCTCAATTAAAAATTTAATGGAATAAATAAATTTTCAGTTAAATAATTTATTTTCAACTGAAGAAAAACGAATTTTCAACAAAATAGTTGAATCTTCAGCCAAATAGTAGAACTTTGAACCCAAAAAGATAAATTCTGAACCAAAAATATGATAGTAGATATACTTTGCAATTAAAAAGAATTAGCTTTCAAGAAAAATGAGTTGGATTTTCTTATTTTGGTACTATTAATTCAGTTCGTATTTAAGTGAAAAATGAAGAAAGAAGAATTTGCTTGAAAACGTGGAAAAAGAGGAATACCATAAAAAAGAGGAAAATCGGGGAATAGGGGAAATAGTGCGAAGTCTGTATTTAGATGCTTTAGTTGCAAAATAAAATCAATAATTTTCATTTTTTTCAAGCATTTCGAAACATTGTTATTCATATGTATATTGTCCATATATGACGACAAATTCTGCGTTAAATCATCCCTTCCCCTGTACATAAAAAATCGTCACAAAACCTGTTACACCGTCCCCCTGTAAATGTGACGTAATTTTTGAACGGCCCCTGTTGTAACGAGGGTCGAAAGGCAGCGATTTCAAGAGTTCGCTCGGGCAGATTTCACACGAGTCGTTGCCTCGGTAGTGTTAAGTGATCGGAAAAATTCTCACGAGCATGAGAATATGCTCGAGAATATGCTCGAACTTTATGTGCTCTGAGAATTTAATGAGCATTTATGAGCATTTTTAATTGGGACTTAAAAAAATCGTATTATCTATCTTTATTCAGAATAATTACATTATTTAAATTTCGGGGGAAAATGTTTCGCTTCAAAATGGAAAGGGTGCCAAATTTAAATGATAAAATAAGTCAAAGCAATAGAAAACATATTATTCGAATTAAACAGTGCCTTATTCAGGGTTGCTACTATATCCCAGTTTCTAAATTCTTCTAGGTATAAAACCAACCATATACCTAGAAGATTAATAATGTTAATGCACGATAAATTTTGTTTCTCAATATATTTAAAACACTTTTTAATTGTGTTTTTAAGTCGAAAAGATAAATTTTCAACTAAAGAAATTAATTTTCAACTAAAATGATGAATCTTCAACTAAAAATATCAGCTTTTAATCAAATAGTTGAATTTTCAACCCAAAATATTAATTTTTTACCAAAAAAGCCTCATATTCAACAAAGTACAAGAATCTTCATCTAAAAAATAATCAATTCTCAAAAAAAAAAAAAAAATGAATTTTCAACCAAATATTTTTTTTCATGAAAAAAATTATTTTTTAACCAAAAATACAAGAATTAAATTTCCAGTTAAGACATTCAAATTTCAACCACAAAAATTAATTCTGGACAAAATAATTCAAGTTAGCACTAAAAAAGATGAATTTACGAATCAAAAATATAATATTTCAATTTGCAATTAGAAAAGTGAATTAAAAAAAACTAGTTTTCAGCAATATTAATTTTCAACTAAAAATATAAATTTTCAAGCGAAAATGAAATAGTTATATCTTCAGTCAAAAAAATTAATTTTCAACTAAAAAGAAACGAATTTTCAGCCGAAGAAATTGATTTTTATTACAATGATGAATTTTTAACCAAAAATATGAAATTTTGACCAAATAGTGGATTTTTCAATCCAAACGATGAATTTTCTATAAACAAAAAAACGAATTTTCAACTAAATAGTTTTTTTTCAATGAAAGAAATGAATTCCTAACAAAAAACAAAGTAGTTAAATTTTCTATTAAACAGATCATTTTTAACGAAGAAGATAACTTTTTTATCAAAAAGGCTAATTTTCCACAAAAAATGGAATGGAACTAAAATGATGAATCTTCAACTGAAAAAAATTCAATTTTTACCCAAATACATGAATTTTAAACTGAAAAGATAAGTTTTCTACCAAAAATAAACCAGGATGATTTACAGTTAGTAAAATAAATTTTCAATCAAAAAACAAACGAATTTTCAACAAAACAGTTAAATTTTTAACCAGAGAAATTAATTTTCAACCGAAAAGATGAAATTTCAACAAATGAGAGTACACTTTCACCAAAAAAAGACGGGTTTTCAACAAATAGTTAAATATTCACCGAAAACGGATACATTTTCAACTAAAGATAGAATAGTTAAATTTTTGATAAAAAATTAATTTTTAATAAAATCAAAGTAAATTTTCAACAAAATGGTATAATTTTCAACCAAGAAGATTAAATTTCTATCAAGCAAAATAAATTTTTGACAGAAATGTAACAGTTACATTTTCAGTTTAAAAAATTAATCTTAAATGATAAGAAGCTAATTTTCCACCACTTCAATTATAGTTCAACCACAGAAAGGATTTTAATTGAATACCAAAAATAGTTGAATTCAACCAAAACAGATGAATTTTCTACAATTTGGTTCGAGTCTTCAAGCAAAACAGATTAATTTTGAACCACATAGTTAATAAGATTAACTTCAACTTTAGTTTATCGAAAATTCCCTTACTCTGCCAGGTTTTTCCTGCCATTCCCTGACTTGCTGGAATCACGTCACCTGTAGGCTGTAGCAACTCTGTAATTAAAAAAGTATATGTTTATTTCACTCTAGAATGTTTTAGTACAAATATATGTATTAGTTATGATATATATTTGTTTGAACAATAAATGCTTTAAATTCTCTTTAATGCTCTATAAATGCTGTGTTTGAGCTTAAATGCTGAGCATATTCACGAGAGCATTTGCTCATCATACATATTCTTGGGCATTTCAGAACTCTATGCCTCGACCCGAGGAGTCATGCATACAATTTTGCGTCATATCGACAATCGAATTTTTGATCCGCTCCAGAGGCATCAAAAGTCGAATTTTCGATTGAGGTATGATGAAAAATTAATTTCAGAGTTTGAATAAAAATTAAATTGTAAATGAAAAACTTTTTTCAGATGTATATTGATCCTCGAAATCCTAGACATGCGATTCAGGAAGCTCAGCATTTGATCGACCTGTCAGATTTGAATCACGATGGTAAATTGAGTCTATCAGAAATCCTCAGTAAAACGGACTTGTTCCTAGGAAGCAAAATGGTCGACACTGAAAGAAGTTTTCACGATGAGTTTTGATAATTATTTTCCATGAGGTTATTTGGTTCTAATTATTGATCGTGGTTTATTTCTTCAAATTGCATTTTCTCGAATCAATCGAATGAGAAAAATTTTTAGCAATTATTAGGGAACAATATGAAAATATCTCAGTTTGTACTATGCATAGACCCGATCTTTGAATATTTTGTAAGATTAAAGAATTTGGTAATTGTTTCCTTTGATGAATTTTCTGAAATTTGGAGTTAATAGTTTAAAATCTCTTGGAAAATCTTTTTTCTAGCCCAAAACAAGAATATTATTCGGGCGACGCCATAAAAGTTTCATAGTTTCCCCAAGAAAACCCAAAAAATCCAAAAATTAAAAATCTTATCACGTTCATAACTAATTCTATTCTATTTGTTATAAAACCACGTATACTAACGCATTCTGTGGTGCTGGTTACAAATATGATCTCGAAAATATTTGCAATTTGCCGTGTAGAAAAATATCATCGAACTTTTCGGGGCGAGGCCCTGTCAACAGGTTCTATTATGGCTTTCAGTGGAAGTGAAATGTTTTTGTATGGTCAAATGCTATTCTGGTCAAGCTAATCTTGCACTAGTCAGTCGGTGTTGAGAAAATCTATTTTAGATAGTTGACGTTAAAAATGATTTAAAAGACTGTCTAGATGATGTGAACAAAATTCTTTGTTTTGATGTTTATTTTTCATTTTATATACATTTTTTCTCTTTGGTTCTTTCAAACATGCTGACTATTTTTCGAAATGTGTAAAAAGACGTGTGGGTTTGATACTTGGAAAATTTTTTTGTCATGACGGCTTAGCCAGAACCAGATGAGGGCCCGAAAAACCCGTCTAGGTCTAGGCAATGCCCCAACGGGACGCAAGTCTGACCAGATAATTTTTTACACGGGTTACATTTTCAAGGTCATTTGGAAATAATAGTTATTGATGTTCTAAAAATAGCTATTATTTGTAATTTACCGAGGTAGAAAATGGGTAGGTAGTGATAAAACTTTCCCCTTCCCTTTTCCGGCTGGAAAGATTATCATTTTCAATAAAAAAAATTTATAAACATTTATAATTGATTAATGAAACAAAATTTATAAAATCTTTGATCGATTCATATTTCTTTCAATACAATACATTCCTGCTCATATTGTTTCGTTCTGCAATTTGATTTGAACAAAAATATTAATAACAACAAATATTTTTCAATATTTTTGTATTTTCTGACAAAAATAATAATTTTTTTGTTCTTCCCCAACTGATATTTTACTTTTGCACTGAGAAGAAGGTTTTGCAAAAGGTTTCAAACCATTTACTTCAAAATTCAGAAATTTCATGAAAGTAAACTATTATCAAGAATTTGTTTAGCGAATCATTTTATTATGAGAGTAGATAATTGTTTTATTATATTTGATATATTCAAATTGAAATAATATTATTGTTCAAATTTATATGGATAATTTCTGCACAATAGATTTTTCACAAAAAGATAGGTTAAAAAAAGTTGATAGATTCACAATATCTTATAATTAAAAGATACATTTACAAAAGCAGCTGATGGAACTGATCTGTGATAGTTTTTAGAACTAAGAATTAATGATTATTTTGACTGTATTGATAGCAATGGAGGCTCATAGTTAGGTATTTCCAAATCTTCTCAATCTTTTTACATCTCCCATTTTATTTCAAAATTGAAATTGAAATTGAAAAATTGAAAAATTTGAAAGGAAAAAAGGTAAACGTAATTTACACTAGAAACTGATTTATTATCCATTATGAACACGTAAATGTTGTATTATTTTTTTATGAAGCAATATAACTTGTAAAATAATTATTTAATCGTTCTTTTCCAGCAAATGTAATCAAGTTTTATAAAACTGTCCGTCCTCTGAATTTCCTATATAAGGAAACTAATTATTTTCAATTAGATCTACAATTTATTGAAAGACTGAAGTTTTCACTCTTAACAAATTGCTCAGTTCGGATATTAGGAAATAAATTGAATTAAATTAATTAATTACATAATTGATTATATTCTACATACCTGGTTGTAAAATTGTATGATGTGAATCTGAATTGTAATTCTGTCATATACTTTTTAATGGTTTCATACCATGTTTGTGGTAGTGGAATAATTCATATTGACAAAAATTTGTAATTAGTTTATAGACACTTATCACTGTTTTTATATTCTCTTCTTGAATAAAAAGGCAATCGAAAATTGAATTATCCTTTCATTTTTCCTTTCTTTTGTTCCAGTTTTAGATGACTTTCCTATTTGCAGATTGCCGTTACACTATGGCTTGAATATTCAAGCATAACAAAAAATATACACCATTTTTAGAAACATGAAAATTAAATAATTTATTAATATGAACTATTTAATTAGAAATGCAAAACAAGAGAGTTTTTTATTTTTCTCATTTAATTTGCAACTAAAGTTGGACATTCGAGGATTTTCCAATTTTTAAATATAAATTCATCAAATTATTACAATAAATGATAAAAGGACAAGAAAGTCTGTCTCTGGATTTTGAATTTGGACAATTACATTTTAAAGCTTACGAATGTACCATACATAATAAAAGTCTAGATACCAAGTATAATTATTATTGACACATTTTTAGAGAATCATCCTTTTTTACAGAAATACAACTTTTCCTAATTTTTCAAAAATCGGGCTTTGCGCAGCACATGTGAAAAATATATCTATATATACGTATACCTTATTATTTATAATATAGTATGTATGATAAATACCCACTCACTTCCATACTCACTTCCACAATCAATTAACATTTCTCGTAAAGTTCTAGAAATAATAAATATCATATAGGGTTTTTATTTTATCTTGAGACATCGAAATATATAAAGAAATACGCGTCCAACGAAAAAAATGGCTGTTATAAAAACTTTTCATTTTCGAAAAGGGAAAAGCGTCCCCCAAAACAAAATACACCCCACCCCCTGGGGTCGGGAGGGGAGATAACTTAAACATTTCAGATGGGATCCTATATTTTTTATTGCAGATTCCAATTCTGCATCAAAGAATAAGTAAGTTTTATTTGAATTTATTGTTCGATTCGGGCCAGATGGCGCTGCATTGGCGAAAAATAACATTGTCAACTGTTCAAGGAATGTGCTTCCACACGAAAGACGAAAAAGACAAATGATCCGTTTGTTTGGGTTGATTAGTACGGGTTGGTTTTCTTCAGGTTCGTTACGTTGCTGAAGTTCCTTTGGCTTGGTTTCGGTATCTTAATTACACCCGTTTGGGTTGGATTGGGTTCTCGATTTTTCAGATTTGGATGGTTTGGTTGTGTTGCTCACGTTCGTTTCGGTTCGCTTTGTTGATTGCTTTCATTTGATTTTGTTCTGTTAATTGCGTGCATTTGGGTTTGTCGCATTGATTGCGTTCGTTTGGATTAGTGTTGTTGGTAATGTTCCTTTGCGTTTGATAACCAGTGTTGGCTAACACATCCAAACTAATCCAAGCAAGCCGAAAAAGCACAGCCAGATCAACCCGAACGAATGTAATCAACAACACTAACCCAAACGAACGCAACCAATACGATAAACCCAAATGCACGCAACTAGCACAACAAAATCAAATGAACACACTGAATAAAACGACCCGAAATGAACGTAAGCAACACAATCAATCCAACCCGAACAAAAATAAGCAGCACAACCAAACCATCCATACAAAAGAAACTAAGAACCCAATTCAACCCAAACGAACGTAACTAAGATATTCAATACAACCCAAACGAACGTCAGCAACGTAACAAACCTGAAAAAACCAACCCGTACTTATCTTCTTTATCTTTCGTTTTGAAGTGCATTCCTTGAATAGTCGACCATGTCATCTTTCGCCAATGCAAATAGAACTTACTTATTTTTTATGGACAATCTGAATCTACAATAAAAAATATAAGTTTCCATTTAAAATTTTGAAGTACCCCCCCCCCTCTCGCCCTCAGGGGGTGGAGTGTGGGATGAATTTTTTCAGAGTCGCTTTTCCTTTTCCGAGAATATAGAAAGTTTTATAACAGACATTTTTTTCATTAGATGCGTATTTTTTGAGATATTTCAATGTATCAAGATGAAAAAAACACTCTGTATAAGCGGTATTTATGAATATAAAGTCGATTTTTTTGTAGACAATGCAATTATAATTTAAAAAAATCTAATTCTTAATTAATAAGATTAAAACTAACAATTCATTCAATTAATTCTTTAGTATAGTTAATTTACGATTAGGTCTAGCAAGGGGGGTTAAGTTGGTGTCCGGCGTCGATTTTTCTGTTACTTTGCAGGTGAAAAGAGGATCCCAGACATACAATTTTTATGATTGATGCTGTGTTACAATATTAGCTTGAGTTGTAAAAACACTTATCCTCTAGACTAGAGTATCATAATTTAGAAACTCTACACCTAGAATGCTTCGTCGTATGACTCATAGTTTAAGATTTTAGACTTTGTTGCTGCAAACATCTTGTTTTGATATTTAATGCTATCACGAATCATCAGTGATATTTGAAACAACACCTAAATTATGTGTTATCCACCCCTCTAATATTATCAATGAATGACAAATATATTTATTAATATAACATTTCTGTAAGTGATAGATTAAAACGTTTCATATGGACAATCAATAATAATACAACTGATTTTTTGGTAACGATGACACTTCTTCTTACATTAATAGACCCTTGTTATGTAAAATCACCCCTCAAAAACTCTTGTGTTTTGTTCAGAAAGTAATTTTAATGTTGATACATATAACAAAACTGTTTGAAGAATTTTTATTTATGGTCAGGTACGCACATATTTCCATTGAAAATTGCACACACATGCACATACCCTTACACATATCGTCCCTTCGAACCTTATTGATTAAGACTTTCGTCTCACAATCTATCTTCTACGAAATAAAAAATAAATGTAGCAAAAATAAATGTAAAAAAACAAGAAAATATTGCCTGTTAACAAGCTGGATGTGTGATATGATAGAGACATTATCATGTCTGCATTTGCAATAATAACTGCGCATATATCAGATTGCAAGATTATTAAAATTATCACGATTTGTGTAGATCAGGCATGTGTATAAAACGAAGGAAAGGAGCAAAAGGAAAGGAGAAAAAGCTTGTTTTTCTAACGCGTAAAGTATAACTATACAAAATGATAATTAATCCGTTAAATATAATATCGTTTGAGGCTATAACGTTCAATGCGGAAAAACTCGGTATTCAGCTTTCAGAAATAACACCTGAGGAGCTACATCTGCACAATGTAATAGAGGATATTATATAAGGAGAGATATGTCTGATTCCTCATTTATTATTGAAAATTTATTTCAGTTACAATTTGCTGATGGGGATAGTCAAATTGACATGCAACCGATTGAAGATGAAGAACAAGAAGAAGAATACAATAAGGGAATTCTAGTAAGAAGAAATGTTTATCTTTTACAACTGTTTATCAAAGGTTTAAGAAGCTTCCTTCAGAGCGACAATTACGAATATGGCAAGAATAAGTTAAGTGTTGATGCCAGAGAAGATAAGCGATACAACGTTGCAAAATACACTTTCGACAATTTGAAGGAGGCTATTGATTTGAAGATAACACGATATACATCTTCGAAGATGGGGTTCACAAAAGAAGCGTGAATTGGACATACCATGGCTTAAAACATTACGTTGGTGGGTATGGCAATTCAACGAACAGCATAACGTTTTTTATGGGAAATCACAAAATTTGTATCTATGTCATCCTTACATAAAACTAGAGATATAGAACAAGAATGTGATTTTTTTAAGAAACATTTAAAACCAGAAATTCTGAGGTACGAGGAAAGCAACATTTTCAATTCCGATCAAAGTGGCTTCAATTTGGAATTACATAGTGGATATGTTCTGGAAGAATCATCCGGACAATTTGAACCAAGAGTCAAAGAAGGACTCTTTGAGGCAAATAATGTTTATTTGCAAGCCTCTAAATCCGGTTAACTTTCTTCAGAATGGCTGCAAATGTTGCTTCAAGATGTATTTTTCCGTAACGTAGGAGAAAATTTTGTGCCATTATTAGATTCATGATGTGGAAGAATTTCGTACGAAAAATCTCTGACACTACTATTTTTCTAAAGCCTGATATTAACTTGAATATTATCAATAACATCATGAGATTACAGTCTCTCACACATAATCAATGATCTTCACCTAGATTTATCGACGTACTCAAATAATCTTGGTAAAAAAGCGGATATACCTTCTTGTGATATTTGCGATGATGTTGCAGTAATAACATGTGAGGTTGTTCCTAAAACACTTTTTTGAAGAATTTCACTACTGTGGAAACTCCGTGCCATAAAAATCGAATAATATTGTTTCTTTCCAACTAATCTTTCATTATTAAAAAAAAAAAAAAAAGAATGAATCGTATCTGGATTATTTGTGTTCTCCTACCGCATTTTTATCTCGGTGAAATT
Organism: Andricus quercusramuli; assembly: GCA_932178445.1. Classification (NCBI taxonomy): domain Eukaryota; kingdom Metazoa; phylum Arthropoda; class Insecta; order Hymenoptera; family Cynipidae; genus Andricus; species Andricus quercusramuli. The sequence continues at coordinate 21,534 of CAKNXH010063738.1, read as the reverse complement.
TTACGCGCAGCCTTATAAATGCTGGAAGTGAAATACACTTATCATATCACACATATTTTTTATTTCGTAGAAGATGATTCTCGCGCTCCGCGCTCGATAATGTATTTATCTCGCGCTGCGCGCTCGGTCTTTCTATTCCCCTCACATTTATGCACAGACCTTTCGAAATTAAAGGTCAAAGCATCGACAACTGTATTTTGGCGATTGTGAATTCTCTTTTGTTAAAGCTTCTTTGGCTTTCACGAACACATTCTCATCACGTATCTCGTGCTTCGCACTCGATTTTGTCCAACATCTGAACTTTTCTACATCATGTTCAACACTCTCATATCAAATATATATTACATTTATTTATGTACCTCGGTCTGGAATTGATTATTCAGGCATTGCAACATAAAGTACAAGTTTTATTTTTCATGATTAATTTAATATTTATTTCTTATTTTGCATTAAATTTTATTCTCAGCTACCCTGAAAAATGTTTCATTTGAATAAATTTATATTATTACGATTCGGAATATGCATTAGTATCGGAACATACGTATTTTCATTGTCTTGTTTTCATGATTGAAAAAAGTGCGCATAGTATGAGAAAAAAAAGTTTTGTTATTATGAACTGTATTGCAACTTGTGTCGTTTTTTCATAAATTTAATTTGTTTATTTTTAATGTTATTTTCACAATTAGAAATAAAATCACGCATAATAGTGTTAAGTAGTTTTGATAAAATTTGTAGACATAATTTAGGCGAAAAATTTGGTTCAATAAAATGTTATTGTAGCTTGTGTTCTTTCTCCAAAATAGTAATTTGTTGTTAATATATATTTATAAAAAGAGTTTATAACAAAAGATCTTTTTCTGTTGAATTTTTTTGTAACTTTTTTGTCGTCCCTGATGTCGCTTTTCTAAAAGTTTAATTTTTTAATTTCTAATCTTATTTTTACGATTAAAAGAAAATCTATTTGATCCATCTAAAAATGATCAATAACAAATTTTACATGCTTTTTGGGTGAACATCTTTTGTTTATAATTTTTTTTCGTACCTTGTGCCGCTTTCCAACAAATTTAATTATTTTATTTTTAATGTTATTTTTACCTCTAAAACGGAAACTATGCGACCTATTAGAAAGTTATTGATGACAAATTTGTAGCTGTTTTTGGATGAGCAACTTCTGTCAATTCGTTTTTTATGCAATTTTTGTCGTTTGTCCAAAAATTAAATTCTTTCTTTTTTAATGTTGTTTTTTACGAATAAAAAAACAACGTATCCTGCCAAAAAAGTATATCAAAACAAATTTGTTGCTTTTATTTTGGGTGAACAACATTTGTCTTATCATCTTTTTTCGCAGCTTGTTTCGCTTGTCCAAAAATTTAACTTTTCCAATTTTCAACGCTGTTATTTACGAGTTTAAATAAAAACTACGCGTTCTTCCAAAAAGTGACAATCAAGAGATTTGTAGATCTTTTTTGAATGCACAATTTTTGTCTATTTATCTTCCTTCTTATCTGCTATAGTTCGACAGAAAAATGGAACTTTTTATTTTTCATTATTTTTTTGTGCGATCAAAATTGGAATTTTCGGTCTGGGATCCTCTTTTCACCTGTAAAGTAACAAAAAGATCGGCGCCGGACACCAACTTAACCCTCCTTAATATAAAGGGAATAATTATTTATACATTCTTATACATATATATCTAAGACTATTTCTAAGATAATCTAATATTTGGCTCTGCATATGATATAAATCCATTCTCCAATATCAACTCTAATGTGTAAGAATATTGCAATTCAATTTATATATTATATTTCCAATTAAAATTGACGATTATGTCAATGCATCACTTTTTGACAAAATAATTTTCGAAAATTTCAGAAACTCGTTAATTGCAAAATTTTTCTAAGAATAAACTATTGCGAAGCCATGTTTAGATGTGAATAAAAGTTAATTATTACATCTTCTTCCAATATTCTTTCATAACCCAAATGACAAATTGCCTAATTTATTAGTTAAAACGTATTATTATTTTTGATATTCAAGTTTGAAACTTTTGTCGATTTTACTGAATTAATTTCAAATTATTAACAACTGAAATTATAATTAAAAAGGCGTTTTTGTTCTTTTAGTTTTCGCGTTTGTAAATAAGCATTTCATTAAAAAATTATAATAAGATATGTTATATCTGTACATTTTTTCTAAGAATAACAATAGCACCATATTTTTATATGCCGAAACGATCTCCTTATCACACTGTTAGACAAAACGAGTAGTTTTTCAGTGTCGTAATTTCTCTCTTGCATGTGGCATAGATTATGAAATATTATTATTATAAATTTTTTAATAACTATATATAGGACACTCCAGGCTAAACGACTGATTCATTTTATAAATTTAAACAATTCCTTTATATATATCATTTTTATGATAATTTTTTATTACATTTACAGAATAAAAAATGTGGTATTTAAAAATAAATTATATTTATAATATTTTATATTTGACTTTAATTGCATTGGTGTTGAGATATCTATTATAAATCGGTGCCTTTTCTACCAATATGAAATTATAAAAAATTAGATAATTTTTTATCTAAGCAATTAAAAGTTAAAGAAAGTGACAAATTTCAGTCTTTAAGCATTTGTCTAATATAATACTAAATTTGCAATGGGCCATTCATTCATTGAATTAGATACATTAAAGATGCAAAGAGTTTGAATTCACATTAATGTTTCATTTCATTTACCTGCATTAAATAATTAGAGTATTTTTATACATACAAAAATATCACAAATTAAGTTTACTTCAATTTTCCCTTTGTCTTACGGAAATAGTCTAGATCCAGATATATTCTTTCAATTTTAATTTTAATATATGAATAGGTACTAATTTCCTGCACAATTCACGGTGGGGATGCACCTCAGTTTGTAATTTCCTTTCCTGGAGTCACTTCATCAGCAAATTCACAGATAGTCAAAGTTTCGTTCTGAAAAAGAAAAAAAGCTTCTTAATAATATTTTAAATTCACTTTTAATGAATATTCCGATAAAGGTTCGAATCGATGAAAACATTTTTCAGGCTTGCCACAAAATTCCAATTTCAAAATTCCTTGACTTTCCCTGACTTTTCCCTGACCAATGTTTCATTTTCCCTGACCGGCATAAATTTTTTATTCGGGTATTAAAATAACCTTATAACTTGAAGATCAATAATTTTGACACAAAAAAAGGTTTATTCCTACTTTAAACACTTTTAGTGACAAAGTGACATATGTAAAATACGGCGTATTTTCAACTAAGAAAATTGAATTAGAATGAAAAAAAGACAAATTTTCGACAAAAAAGGTTATAGTTGAATTTTCAGTTTAAAAAAATTAAGTTTTGATTAAAAAAAAACTAATTTTTAACCAAAGAAATATACTTTCCACCAATGAGATTAATTTTCTATGAAAAAAGTGAATTTTTAACAAAATATATGAATTTCCAAACAAATATTTGAACTTTTGAAGGAATTTTCAAGTTAATAGTTAAATTTTGCAGTCGTTTGTTCGAATTTTCAATAAAAATGTACACCCTCTTGGAACATTAGATTTTTTGAAACAGAAGAAAAATCTAACCGTGCAACAAATCGGCTTGATTTCTTTAAATTACTACAATTTTAAAAATAAAAATTACTACTTTTTCGAAGAAAAATGGATCCAAAAATCTAGTCGAATTTTCGAAATTCGACTTATTCGAATATTAGCATAAATACAAATTGAAAGACTCAACCTGAATTTTTGATCAATTTTTCTCCCACAAAAGGAGTAATTTTGATTTCAAAAATTGTTATAATTTTTGGAAATGTTGATAGGAATGAATTTTGTACAAAAAAAAAAATAAATTATTCACCAAGAATAAAATTCTACCACAAAAGACGAATTTGTAACAAAATAGAGGAATTTTCACCCAAATAACTGAATTTTGACTTGAAGAAAATACATTTACAAACAAATATGGAATAGTTGAAGTTTCAGTTAATAAAATTAATTTTTAACCAGAAAATATAGATTTTCAATAAAGTAAGTGTCACTTCCACCTAAGTTGTTAAATTTTCAACTGAGAAAGATAAATTCTTAACAAGAAATGTAACAGCTGATATTACAATCAAATTTTTAAAAATTGTTAACCAAATACAGTTGAATTCAAACAAAATAGATGAATTTTCAACCAAGAAGAATGACTTCTCAACAAAATTGTTGAATTTTCAACATCATTTTCAACAAACTAACTTTAACATCAGTTTATTGAAAATTTCCTGACTCTTCCAGATTTTCCCTGACCTGTAGCAAACCGGTTTTTGCATAAATGTAGATAGCTTTTTGTGATTTCAGTTTTTTTCCAAATTTGAAACCATATTGCAGGCTTCGATAGAAATAAATTTGTACATAAATATTTGCAATTCATTAAAAACATTAAGTGATAAAAAACAATTTTTATAACCTTCAAACATTTGTAGCTATTCCGTAAATTGTTTAATTGGTAATTATGAGCAACTTGAATGAGAATGAGAATAAACTGCAATTATTTTGTAAAATACGCTTCTGCATTTATATTCAAAGTGGCATCATGAAATTTAGCAAGCATTAATAAAGCAGTAAAAAAGAAATGCGAGCCAGAAAGAAATGGGTGAAAAAGAGAAATGGATACATGGAAATATGAAGCAAAGTTAAGTGGAAAAAAAAGAAAATATCTGCTCCAGGTGAAAATCCACGTAGATTTCCACGTGGAAATTTATGGGGTTTTCCACTTTAAAATACTAACGTGGAATTCCATGTAGAAACCGCCTCCAGACTTAAATTTCTACGTGTGAGGTGTTTCAAATTTCATTTTCATTTTTCGAATTCTCATGCACAGCGCCTACAAAATCGTTTGAATCCACAAAAAATATATGCTTTTTTTTTTGTTGTCAAAAATTATATTTAGAGGTTTCTTAAGTCCAACGAAGTTCAACACGTATTTCCCATGAGAAAGAATACATTTATGTAATTTTTATTCAGAATCGTCAATAACTTCAAGAACTTGGGTTGAAACTCAACATTTCTCATCACAATTAGCTATGGAATACAAATGGATAATTGTTTTTTGAATATCACCCCCATTAGTCTGTTTATAGGGTCCCAAAAGAAAACCATACGTGAAAAATTGGGCTTTGCAACTTTTTGAGACTAATTTTGATTTTGTATAGATTTTTTAAATATAAATTGATATTAGTAGATAAAATTCTACTTTCTAATAACAATTAGATGTTTAAATAAATTGATTATACTTTTTAGAAACTTTCTCTTGGAATAGACTATAGAGTTAGAAAGTCGCGGTCCTTCTGAATTTTTCAGCTTATTTTTGAAGTTTCAATTGGAGTGAGGTAAAAATTATTGGAATTTAACACGAATAATTGTGTCAACAAATAATTATTGTTTATAATTATCTTTTCCTATAGTAATACTAGATAGTGTCAGCTTTTTATGCAATTTTTCCCTTTTTGTCGAATTTTTCCTTAGAGTGAAGTAGTAATTAATTGAAGTTAACAAACATAATTTTGTATACAATTTTTAATTTTTTATAACTATCTTCTCTGAGATAATTGCTCTAATGTTGCAGATTTTTCTGAAATCTTTAACCTTGCTTTAGCTTCTTAGTTATCAACAAATACTAAATGAACAATAGAAAAAATCATTTTCTAAACAATCTCTTCCTTTTTTCATGGATATATTTTTTGAAATAATACAGATATTTGAAATATTCATCAAATTTTTTATGAGGATCATAATAAATGTAAATTGTTCTCAAAATAGATAGTGAGAGTCTTTTTCTTTAAATTAATATTAATATTTATTATTTTTTCCTAACTGAAATTCGAAGAAAACCTGAAAATTACGAAAAAAATCACATCTCTCTAGCAATTATCTAAGAGAAATTCAGAAACATAGGATAGAACCTAACAAAAAAAAGCATCTTCCAGACTATTTGCTACACATAAATATATAATTATTATATTTGTTTATATTTATAATTTTTCTATTTTATAATTTTAATGAATAATATTTATAATTATTATATTTATTATTAAATATATAATTATAAATTACTATATATATATATATATATATATATATATATATATAAATGCTATTACTCTGGAAGATGTCGTTTTTATTAGGTTCTATCCTAAGTTTCTGAATTACAAATTTTCCCAGACGTAAAAAAAGAAATGTTATTCTTCTTATAAATTATATAAGAGAAGATAAAGATAAACAATAGTAAATTGTACAAGCAATTATATTTGTCCACTTGTATTAATTATTACATCACGAAGTGCAAAATGGACAAGAAGTGGAAAATTTCAGGAAAAAAGCGCAACTATATAGGATTACTATAGGAGAAAATAGTTGTAAACAATAATAATTTTTTTAACAATGTTTCTTAAGTTTCATTAATCATTACCACACCCTGAGTGAAAAGCGGAAAAAATGTTGAAAATTAAAAAAAAACGCAACTATCTAGGATTCTTTAAAGGCAGTATTATAAAAACAATAAATAATTTTTAAAACAAGCATGTTTGTTAAGTTTCATTAATAATTGCCACACTCTACGTGAAAAGTGGACAAAACGTTACAAATTTCAGAAAAAAACCCATCTATCTAGGATTATTTTAAGACAATATTATTAAAAATAATAATAAATTGTTTGAACAATTATTTTTGTTAACTTGAATTAATTATTACTTAGCTCTTACTGGAAAGTTGGAAATAAGTTGAAAAATTTGAAAAAAACGCGACTTTCTAACTCAATTTTAAGAGAACATTGCTACAAACAATAATAAATTGCTTTAACAATTTATTTAAACATCTAATTGCCAGTAGAAATTAGTATATTATGTAATAGGAATAATTTATGTGTGAAAAACTGTACAAAATCATGAATAGCGCCAAAAATTCGCAAAACCCAATTGTTCAATAATGGGGGTTTTTTGGACACTTCTAAACAGATTTATGGGGGTGATATTCAAAAAATAATGTGGACCACCCTAGTGAATATTTCCACTTGGACAGTTTGAATGTCAAGTTGATTGAAGATTCTTTGGAGCGATAAGGAACTGAAATTCTATTATTTCTAGTTAGGCGTTCAACATTTAATAGTTTAAAATGAAATATTAAGTTGAGTGGTTCAGAGTCAAAGCTTATGAAAGTCGAGAATTTTAAATTGTTATTATATGAAAAGATTAGAGTTTTAAATTGGAATTGATCAAAAAATGCATTTTTTAGTCAGAAAATAAATTTACTGTCATTTTCATTCTTCAAAATTGAAAATTTTTCGATTATAAATCTTTAAAATTAAATAATTCTTACAAAACGTTGAAAATGAAGCAATTTTAAATGAGAAACATTTACTTAATTTGAAATTGAAGAACATTCTAACTACCAAGAATTGTGATATTAAAACTATTTATACTCAAATCCTTTACAATTTTAATTATTTGAAGTAACTTAGATAGTGCAAAAATTAATAATCTTCAAACTGTTAATTATTATCCTTTTAAAATTCAACTATATATTCAGTTTTAATTGTAAAATTAAAAACTGTGAAAGGGGAAAATTCAAAATTCAGGGTATAACATGAACATTCAGATCTCAAAATTTATAAACATTAGGAATTAAACGAATTATTTATTTATTTATTCATTTATGATTTTGAATAACACAATTTTTGACTATTTATTTTGAAATCATTTAATTTTTAAAAAGAAAAAGAGTGCAAAGCAAGACACTGCTTATTCCAATTTCTGACATAGCACAATTTTAAGCATTTCAATTCGAAATTATTTCGATTTTATGTTGAGTTTGGATTTTTTATTATTTTTTCAACATTCTTAAATAAAAAAATAATTCAATTTTCAATACGTTTTAAAATCGTCTCTTTTTTAAGGCCTGAATTTGAGAAATTATTGTCTCAATTTTTTATTATTTTGAATTTATTCTGGAGACTTTTATTTCAAAATTGTTCAATTATAAATCCTTTGCCCTGAAAATTATGCAAATATCAAGTCTTTTAATTTGATATTCTTCTATATTCTTTTAATAATTTAAAGAACAGACAATTTTGTACTTTTAAAATTGAACCCAAACAATTAAGAATATTTAAATATGAAATTATTAAACCTAATACTGTCTATACATTTTTGAGAATTTTGCCAATATGGCTTTCATTCAAATATACGAAGAGAAGCTATTACGTTTACTATATACCACATTCAAACATCAATATGCGCTCAAAAGAGCACTCGTCTCTAGAAACTATGCACGGAACAATCAAAACTGAGTTGACTGAATCTAGAGCACTTTCTGGAAATAAGGGTATTTCGAGCAAGTTAAAGTAATTTGAAAGTTTTCAATAAAACGAAACCAAACTGAGAATTCTTTAAATATTTCTTTTTCAGTTGACATCCACATAAAATTTAAATTTAGTTCACTGGAATAGTTGCTAGTCAATAAATTATGACGTAAGCATAATTTGCTCTTACTTTGCCCTCCAGAAGTGCTTACGTAATTCTTGATCTAACCCTAATTAAAGGCTTTTCTTCTCCAGTGGAATTTACAATAATTGTAAGTTTCACTTAAGATGAATAGTTGAATGTAATAGTTCATATTTTAATCAAAAAAGATTTCAATTTTATATAAAAAACAGTTGTGAATAAAGTTCAAGACAATAGTTGAATCCTCAATCAAAAAGCTGAATTTTCAAAGAAAAAGATGAATTCTCTCTCAAAAAAGACAAATTTGCAACCAAATGGTTACATTTTCAACCAAAGATTTGAATTTTTAACTGAAATGATGAATCTTCGACTAAACAAGTGAATTTTGAACAAAGTAGTTTGACTTATAACCAAGTACTTGGATTTTCAACCAAAAAAGATGAATTCTCAAAGAAAAATATAATAGTTGATAACTAATCTAAAAAATGTTTTCGATTTTAGATTTAAAAAATGAGATAAATTAATTCAAAAAGTGAAAAATTCAACAAAATTGAAGAATAAAAAAAAAATTTACACAAGTTATAATTTGAAGGAGAAAATAATTATAAATACAAAATAAAAATTTTGAATGAATTTTTATTCCATTTTTCTTTGTTTACTTCCCTTCAGGTTATATAAATATAATCTTTCTAGGTTTCTTGAGAAAATTCAAAAAGGTTCTTAAAGACTTTAGATAAGCCGAAAAATTATCTAGAAAATGTAAGAATTTATTTTTTATTTTAATGGATTTTACAATATTTTAGGAAAGATCTGAGTAGTTTAAAAATATATTCAAAACTTTTTGATGCTTGAAACAAAATTGAGAATATTTTATCAATGTTCGGAAATCTTCCAAAAATTCTTAAATATCTTTTAAGCTGGCTCAAATTAATCCCAAAATTTTGTAAAAATCTTCCGGGTTAATTTTTAATAATTTTGGAAATCTTTTGTAACGTCTTATAATCTTTTTGAATATTCTCTTAAAATTCATTTTTAAATACTATGTATCACCTTAAGTATTTCCAAGAAAATAAAAAAATTTTATTTATCATATTAAACCTTTCAACATCTATAAATAACTTCAGAAATTTATTTCCAAATCTTCAAAAATTAACAATTTGTTATAAGTTTTTTGGAATTGCTAGAAAAAATTTCCAAACGTCTTTTCAAATGTTTAGAATTTTTCCTAAAATGTTGAAAAAATTCTGCAAAATAAAAAAAATTTACTTCAAATTCTTCGGATTAAAAAAAATATAATTTTGAAAATCTTACGGAATGTTTTGAAATCATTTTAAATATTCTCTTAAAATAAATGTTAAAAAAAGTAATTTGAATTTTCCCTGAAATCTTAGGAAAGAATTTTCATTATCTTAAAACCATAAAAATCCATAAAAATCTTCAACATTTTATTTCAAAACCTCCAAACATCTACATCTTCTTTAACCAACAATTTTTTATCGTTATCTACAGTCGATACATTTCGTAAACTAAACAAAAAAAATCTGCCCGCTGCGTGGGCACATTCTCATCGCTTGCAAGTTTGAGCGCGCCTAGGGTGCACGATTGTTAGTTCTCGCGCTTCACGCTCAAAAATATAATTACCTCGCGCTTCGCGCTACATTCTCGGTCTTTGTAATTCCCTCACATTTGTGCGCAGGCCTTTAAAATTAAAGCTCAACGCATCGTCAAATGTAATTTATTGATTGTGAAATCTCTTTTGTTAAAGCTCCTTCGGCTTTAAGGGACACATTCTCATCAAGTATCTTGTGCTTCGCTCTCGATTTTGTCAAGAATGCGAATTTGTCTACATTATGTTTAACTCTATTATATCAAATGTATATTATATTTATTTCTGTGCCTCGGTTTGGGGCTGCTTATTTAGATATCACAAAGTCAAGTACAAATTTCATTTTCCATGCTTACTTCAATATTTGCAAATTGTTATCAAACCTTTTATTGCAAGTTTTGTCGTTTTTATATAAACTTAACTTGTTCACATTCAATTATATTTTTCACGACTAAAACGAAAAATACGCATCCTAGCGTAAGGTGGTTCTGAGCAAATTTGTAGATATATTTTAGGCGAAAAATGTTGTTGAAATGTCATTGTAGCTTGTGTCCTATTCTCAAAAAATTGATTTTTTAATTATTGATATATTTTTTCAACACGAATTTATATCAAATTTGCAGATATTTTTTGGTTGCACAACTATTGTCTTTTCATTTTTTTCGTATCTTGTGTCGTTTTGCCCGAAATTAAATTTTTTTATTTTGAATGTTATTTTTAACGATTAAACCAAAACCCACGCGTCCTATCAAGAAATGATTAATGACAAATTTGTAGCTCTTTTTTGTGTGAATAACTTTTGTCTTATTATTATTTTTCGTAGCTGGTGCCGTTTGTCCAAAAATTGATTTTTTCATTTTCAATGTTTAAACAGAAACTGCGTGTCCTATAAAAAACTGATTATCAACAAATTTGTAGATCTTTTCTGGGTGCACAATTTTTGTTGATTCATTTTTTTTCGTATCTTGCATAGTTCGACCGCAAAATGGGATTTTTTATTATTTTTTGTGCGATCAAAATTTGCATTCTCGATTTTTCGAGAAAATTCAAGATATTATGATAATCTTATAGGGCTTCCAAAAGCAATGTTTTTGTTTTCTTGACTTTTTTTCATATCTTAAAAAATAACGGTCCCAAAAATTTTGAAAATGATCTAACTTTTGAATTTTTATCAAAAATAGCTGGTCAACGAATTCGTTCTTTCTTTTTAAGCCTTGAAAAAGTGTGCCAAAGCACAATCCAATCTGATCAATCTTTCGAAAGTTATCATGCCTACACTATTCTACAGACTACAGACTACAGACAGGCAGACAGGGGGTCTCAAAACGTGGAGATTTGATGAAAACCGACAAAGTCAAATTTTACATAAAACCAATTATACATTCTCATTAGGATGAGAATGTAAAAATTCCTTCGAAATTTCTACTAGATATCAAATATATTTTGGAACAATCCCAATGATATTTTTTTAATAGACCACAATTCAAAATTCGAAAATTATGTAATTTTTGTTTTTAAGAGATCCGTAAGTTTTAATCGTGATTTTTGGTAGATTTTGAAAAGATTTACAAATTATCCTAATGATATTTTGCAAGTAGACACAAATGTAAAATGTTCAAGATAATTAATAATCAAACAGATTTTTTAGATTTTCTAGCTAGTTTGAGATACTTTTGAAACGCAGTAAAATGATTTTTCATATATTTTTCGAACTGACTACAAATTTTTGTAGATTTGACTTAGACTTCGAACGAATGGAATCAAAGAGTTTTACTTTTTGAAGAGAACCGCCTGTATGACCTAATTATCGCCCAGTCAGAATGGTGACATCGATCAGCCGTCGAATCGACGTCGTAACCGTCATATGATGGTCGAGGGGAAATTATCGTCAAAAAATTATTCGCTACACAGATACTTTATAAATGACCATTCACTGAAATGTAAGTGATTTCATCAAAATGTGTTGAAATTTACAGGGTTTAAAAATCAACGTCGAAGTGACGTCTATTCGACGTCATTTTGACCTCTTTCAGACAAATTTCATACTCTATACTCTGATGCCTGCATGCGATGTTATAAAACCTGCGCTAATATCTGAACTATTTTATGACGAAACCTAACCTTTTTTTTATTTCTGTAACGTCGAAGAAAAAGGTCCAACTAATATATTTGCGCGATCACTTTAAAATAATAATAATAATAATAATAAAATAAAATTTTCCATAAACGTGCTACTTAATGCATTTTTGAAATTTCAACTCAAAAAGTAAGAAGAAGCTTCGAGGAGAAACGGCGGAATCACAGTCAAATCGCAAAAGCTAAGTCGTAACTGTTATTGTTAAGAATTTAAGTCTCTTTATAAGAGAATCCACGGTATAATATGAATATAAATATTATATATAAATATATATATATATATATATAATATATCAATATATATAATATAAATACAATATAATATAAATATATTAAGATATTTCCTAATTTAATAACTGTTATTGTCAGGAATAAATGAACTTCAATATTGTAAATTTTGGAGATTGAACTATTTTTTGTCTCCGCCGGGCGGGGAGGGGGGGGGGGGATTATACTATTTCTTCCCTAAATTGAACTACGTTAAGACTCTTTATTCGTTCATTATAGTTGAAAGTTCAAACGAATTAAACCTCAGATATTCAAGAAATGAAGAATTCCATGATTGCGGCTTTACTAAAGCAAAACTTCTTCAAAAATAAACCGTTTGGGAATCATGTTATTTGGGAATTTTTCAATTCAGGAATTTTATTACGCTGGAATGTTATAATTCGGAAATTTTCCAGTTTGGAAATTTCATCATTCAGTAAATTTCTGTCGGGTATTTTATTGTACAGGAAGTTTCTAGTTCGGATATTTTATGACTCAATAATTTTCTGTGGGGTATTTCATTATTTGGGAATTCTCGAATTCAATAATTTTATGAACTATCAGGAATTTGATTATTCGGAAATTTTCCGATTAGGCAATATTATAAACTGTTCGCGAATTCTCCAATTCGACAGTTTTATTATTCGGAAATTTTCTAGTTCGGATATTTTATCATTCGGTAATTTCTTTAGGGTAGTTTATTATTCGGGAATTTTTGAAATTCGATAATATTATAAACTGTATGGAATTTGATTATTTGGAAAATTTCCCATTCGGCAATATTATAAACTGTTCGGGAATTTTACTATCCGGAAATTTTTTTCATTTGGGAATTTTTGAATTTAGGGATTTTTTATGCTGGAATTCTATTATTCGAGAATTTTCTAGTTTGGATATTTTATAATTCAGTACTTTTATGCCGGATATTTTATTATTCGGCAATTCCATTATTCGAGAATTTCCAAATTCGATAATATTATAAACTCTCTGGAATTTCATTATTTGGAAATTTTGCAACTTGGCAATAGTATTAACTGCCCGGGAATTTTATTACTTCGAGAATTTTATTGTTTGAAATTTTTTTTCAACTTTGGAATTTTATAATGCTGGAATTTTATAATTCAGGAATTTTATTATTCGGGAGTTTTGTAGTTCGGATATTTTATAATTCAGGAATTTTCTGTCGGGAATTCTATTTTTCGGGAATTTTCATTATTCGGGAATTTTCAAATTACTAACGATTTTGTACAAAATTTTTAACCGCGTATAGTTGAAAAAAAAAGTCTTATTGGCTCTTGTTTTAGAGGTAGGCCGGCAATCGACAGATGGGAACATATGAACTCCTATCTAATACAACGCTGCTGAAGGCTGGTGACCTTCTCAGCAAAAATCACCAACCTATTGAGACTCTCGGTTTCCTGTCTCATGTCCTTACCCCCCCCCCCCCCCCCCTTCCCCAGTAACATAAGTTTTGGTGGGACTGACGTTACAGCTTGTCTCCACCATACGACAAATCACAGCTTAATTCGGACACAGGATTTCGACTCACAAAACAAATCTCGCGCATGCAGGTGATAGTTGGGAGTACAATATAAGCATGAATAATACAAACAATAAAGTAGCCTCGGAATGGAATGAAACTTGGATTGGCGAAAAGCATGCGCACGGTAAACGTAAAGGTCGAGTTTCGAGCGATGAATGGAGACTGGGTATTTGGAATGCTAGAGGAGTGAGTGATCTTAAGATAGGAGAACTACGAGAAACTATGCACGTAAGGAAATTAGACATTCTTTGTGCATCTGAGACGAAGAAAAAGGGTCGCGAATTTATAAACATAGAAAATGGGGTGTTGAAAGGCGGTTGTGAAATATGTTCAGTAGTAGATAGCGAATCACATCGTAGTCAAGGGGTCGGTTTAATTATGAATGAAAAAGCAAGACAACATCTCATAGATCTTAATTGTGTATCACCTAGATTGCTATGGGCTAGAATGAAGGTAGGAATCAGAAGATTATTCATCATAGCGTGCTACGCACCAGTTGATAGCGATTCGAGGAAAGTTAAGGACGCCTTCTGGGACACTTTAAATGATACAATAAGCATTTGCGATCAAGGTGAAAGAATAATTCTGCTAGGAGATATGAACGGATGGGTCAGGGTCCAACGTCAGGATACAGATACAGGAGGGGTACTAGGTAATTTTGTGGACCCAACAAGAAGAAATTATAACGGGGAAAAATTAGTTAGCTTATGCTTAGAGAAGGGTCTATTTATTACAAATACTTGGTTTAGACATAAAATGATCCACATGTACACCTGGCGTAAAGGAAATAGCCACAGTATAATTGACTTTGTTATTGCAGATGAAAGACTAAGAGAACTAGTTACAGATACAATAGTCATGAGGGGGGCCGAATGCAATACTGATTATTACCTTTTAGTCTCCAAGATGAACTTAGAGCGGGGATGGAGAAGGAAGAGAATCAAACAAACGAAACAAACGCGAATCAAAGTCGAAAATTTACAGGAAACGGAAGTGCGAATAGATTTTCAGAATAAGATAAAGGAACGCATAGATAAGGCAATTTGGGAGTCGCTCGAAAACAATAAAGATATAGAGGGTGTGGTACGGCGATGGTAGAAAGAAAGTCTGGCGATGGGTGGTGGAACGATAAAATTAAGGCAGCCCAAAAAGAAAAGAAAGAAGCGCACGAGAAAACGCTGAACATGACAGGTCTTAGCGAGGAGGAGAGAAATAGACTCAAATATGATTACAGACACAAAAAGAGGAAAATTAAACGACTTGTCAAAGAGAGCAAAGAGAAAACTAGAAGAGAAGAAGAGAAGAAGAGAACAATATACAAAACTGCTTTGAAGGAATTATGAAACTATTATATAAACAGTTGACAGAAAGTAAAAGTACAGAGTTAGTCAGCATGAGAAACAGCAAAGGTGAAATGCTATATGATATAGACGGGATAGTAGACGCTTTAAAATACTCTTTTGAAGAACTATTAGGAGGTGAAGATATAGGACAATAAAACTGTGACATTGAACATAATGCATTAGGAAACCCAATTGAAAAAGTCTGTTTCACTGAGGTCAGATATATAATTAAGAACTTGGAAAACGCTAAGGCTGCTGGTATAGACAGTATTAGCGCTGAAATGCTTGAATACGGTGGCGAGTACATACCTCACAGGTTATGCGAATTGATAAATTTATGTTTCGAGACAGGAGAAGTCCCAGACGATTGGAGAAAAGCGATTATTGTACCAATATACAAAAGAACGGATGATAAAAGCAACTGCAGTAATTACAGAGGTATCAGCCTAATAAGTACAGTGAGTAAAATATACTAAAAAGTACTTATTCATAGGGTAATGGAAATTGCAGAAGAGAAGATATGGGAAGTCCAAAGGGGATTTATGTCAAGAAGGTCATGTACAGATCAGATATTTAGCCTAAGACAGATCACAGAAAAAAGCTTGAGAGTAGGAAAGAAAGTCTTCTGTGCATTTATTGACCTAGAAAAAGCATTTGACAAGATAAATAGAAGTAAACTTTGGGAAGTCCTTAAAGAGTATGGAGTAAATGGAGGGCTCCTACAAGCAATAAAAACGATATATACAGGTAGTAAAGCGAGTGTAAGGGCAAATGGGAAACTGAGCGACTGGTTCGATATTATGCAAGGCGTGAGGCAAGGATGCGTTATGTCCTCGTGGCTATTTATCATATTCATGGATAAATGTCTAAGAACTGCCCTCTTCGACGAAGAAGGTGTAGATCTCGAAACCGTCAAGGTACGTGGGTTAGCTTTCGCAGATGACAAGATTGTTATGGCAGAATCGATCGAGGACTTGCAAAGAATGTTGAATAAACTTAATACAAGCATTAAGAACATGGGACTCAAAATTAACGTGAATAAAACAAAAATCATGGTGTTTGAGGGAAAAAGTGAGAAAACAATATGCAACATTGTCCTAAGTGATGAGAGATTAGAACAAGTTGACAAGTACGTATATCTGGGTAGCCTATTCACTAGCGACGAAAAAATAGATGGGGAGTTAGATAGGCGCATAAATAAGGGTAAGCAGGTTATCGGTAGAGCAGGGTCCATCCTCACAAATAAAAACATATCAAAAAAAGCTAAAATGGTCATATATCACTTTATTTTTGTACCGACTGCACTATACGGTAGCGACCCAGTGGGCACACACGTTAAAGAACATTATTAGAACGGCTCAGAAACGTCCTAAGGCAGTCCAAATAACGTTCCTTAAACATACAATGTTCCAATGACGGTTTAAGGACGTATTTGGAACATGGAACGTTTTTAGAATATTATTTGGTCTGACTTAGGACAGTTTTTGGAACGTTCAACTAACGAATATTGACATGTACGTCCAAGAAACGTTTTAAGGACGTTCCAATTACGTTCTCAAATTTGGTGCTCACTGGGGAGGCATGGACCTGTCAAGAAAAGGAGAGGAGTAAAATCAACGCGATCGGGATGAAACCTCTACGCATAATATGCGGGAAAACACTTATGGACAAAGTACGAAACGTGACGATCCTCAAAGAATGTGGTACAGGAGAGACACTAGTTGACAAATGGGTAAGAAATCAGCTAAGGTGGTTCGGACATCTTGAAAGAATGAAAGATGAACGACTGACCAAGAAAGTGTATAAAGGTAAAGTAAATGGCAGAATGCCCAGAGGTAGGTCGCCGAAAGAATGATTAGAATCTGTGAATGAGACACTAATCCGAAGAGACATAAGAAGCCATAGAAAAACAATAGCTTGCATGAAAAAATACATGGACGTGAAGGAAGCAAGAATAGTATGCCAGGACAGAAAAGTGTGGCGACAAATAGTTTGTAAACGGAACACTTGGGGTGGTCGCTAGAGAGATTGATCAGCAACCTGGATCGGAGCAGTGTTGCGGAATGAACGTGTCATTTGAATAAATAACACGAGAATTCCAGATCAATCTAAGACATATATACCTCACACCTATATACCCATATACCGACCTACTTTATACCTATATAACTATTCTCTATTTTCCAACCGAGTAAGTCACGTCTACCCCGAAGGTTAAGTGGCTTAATGGTATTATTATTATTATAGATTAGCAGTTCGAACTCGAAAGTTCATTGCCTCACCAACCCGAGACCGCCACACATCTCTATCTTGTGCATCCTCCATCCAGTTTAGGTAACCATGTCCTAGTTCTTTTAGATCATCCCTTACATTTTTCTCCCATCTGTTTCTCGGTCTGCCGAAAGGTCTCTTACCAAACGGTTTCCCTCTTAAAACTTGCGCCACTGTTCTTTCATTTCCCATTCTTGCTACATGCCCCGCCCATCTTAATTTACGCGCTTTCATTACTCTATTCATATTTGCTGACCCGTAGAGAGCATGCAGCTCATCATTATGTAGTTTTCTCCATTCAACTGTCTCTTCGTCTCTTTTTGGACCATAGATTTCTCTAAGTACTTTATGCTCGAAAACTTTAAACCTATTCTCCTCTCCTTTCGTCAGCGCCCACGTTTCGCACCCGTACATGACAAACGGCATTATTATCGTTTTGTAAATTCTCACTTTGATGTTTCTAGATCGAGATCGCGATTTTGGTAGCCTGTTTGCTGCATAATAGCACCCATTACCAGCGTGCAGCCACGCGTTGATTTCCGTTTTAATCTCATTTTCGCTAGTTATAATAGACCCGAGGTATTTAAACTCGCTAACCCTTTCGAATTTCATATTTCCGGCCAATAGATCCCCGTCTTGATTACTTTGTTCGGATCTGACGACGGTCATATATTTTGTCTTCGATTCGCTAACTTCCAAGCCAATATCTTTGGCTTTTGTGATCAAGACTTCTGCATTTTTAGCTACCGTTTCTTTATCATCCCCTAGTAAGTCGAGATCATCCGCATATCCAAGAATTTGTATTATCCCATTGAGGGTAGCACCGGCCGGATTCGCCTGCACTTGCCTGACCACGTATTCTAAAACTAAGTTAAAAAGGATGCACGAAAGTGCATCGCCCTGTTTCAGGCCATCGCGGATCGAGAACTCTTCAGATAAACTTCCGTTTACGCGTATTCTACCCCTGCTGCCGCGTAAGCAAATTTCGATAAGTCTAACTAATTTTCTTGGTACACCCAAGAACTCTAGGATCCAGTACATTCGTGCTCGTATAATAGATAATAATATAATAGAATTTGATCGCTTGTAGATCGGTTTCGGCGGAATCCACACTGGTAATCTCCAATGATATGCTCGGCGAAAGGAGTTAGTCTACCTAAGATTACATTGGGCAGGATCTTATAACACGTAGGCACAAGTGAAATTCCCCGCTAATTGTTACAGTTCGTTTTATCGCCTTTTTTAAAGATGGGAATAATAATAGAGGTATTCCATTCTTCCGGCATGCGTTCTGTTTTCCAAATTGCGCATATTAATTTACAAATTTGCCTTGTGAGGCAAGGGCCTCCATTTGTTATCAGTTCTGACGGTAGGTCTTCGATGCCCGCGGCTTTGTTATTTTTCAACTTCTTCATGGCCATTTCTATTTCTATGTCAGCAGGATCATCAATTAATAGATCAGCAGTGTGTATTTCGCCAAGACTACCTCCAACGGGGGCTTCGCGTACATTTAATAGTTTATCGAAATAGTCTTTCCATAAATTCAGTCTCTCTGTCGCATCGGCTACTAGATTGTCATTTTCATCCCACATTACTTCCGTCCTACTTTGAAAGCCTTTCCTTATAAAATTGATTCCCCTGTACATCTCGCGCGGGTTATTTTGTTTATTATGCGTTTCTATTGCTAGTATTTTATTCTTTTCCCACTCCCTTTTCTTGGGTCTATAAAGCCTATTTGTACTTTTACTAATCTCGAGATACTTCTTATGTGTTTGATCGCACTTATTTTGTAGACTACTTAGTCTGGCTTTCCGGCGTTTTTCAAACCAGTGTTTGCACTCTTCGTCAAACCATGGTTTGCTTTTGGTTACTTCCTTTAAACCTATCGTAAGTTTCGCGGCTGCCTTTATCGCCTTTTCCATATTGCTCCACAGGGTTTCCGCGTCCTCTTCGTACTTATTGTTATCGTCTCTACACGTAAAAAAAATTTCATTGAATTTTATAGAACTAGTCCTATAGTAGATGATACGACGGGTAGTTTATTAAAAGTTAAAATCTTCTTGGTTTTACATTGCATCGAACTATTCTACAAAATTTAATACAGAGTTCTCTAAAATGCGAAAAACGTAGAATAGTTCTAGAAAATCTAAAAGTCCAGCTAATATACAGTCTACATCGGAGAAGTCTCGAAACTATAGAGAACAGTTCTATAAAATCATGGCAGATTTTTAGCCTAAAAAAATCTTTTTTATGATCATTATTATTATCATTATGCTTCAATATTTGTTCACATATTTAAGTACATAATTATTTACTATTACACGAACAATCACTACACAAATAATCGCACGCTATTAAAATTATTATTCGCTGTGGGCTCGAACCTCCTACCTACGCATTCGGAGCTCCTGAGAAAACCTCGCAGCTAACATAACTTGTAGTATAAAAAAAAAATCTAAAATATAAGCTGTTTGACAAATTTTTGTGATTAGAAAATATGAGAGAAAACAAAGTTTTCATATTTTTATTTCGGTCTTACGATACATTTAGAAAAAATTTAAAAAAGAAATCGAGTCAAAATTCCTTTTTATTGACGTTTCGGCCTCATCTGTGGGCTTTCATCAGAAAGAAACATCTTAGAGAATAATCGAACTCAATCATAAATATACGTCGAAGCGAATGACAACATTTTAAAATTTTGTAAAGTCAGATCATTCTGAAGTTTTAAAAATCACTATGAAGTTTGTGAAAAAACATCAGTTTGTTAGCTGTTTCACAACATTTTAATTACAAAATATGAACCTTTTGTAACATATTGTGAAAGTTCCTTGGACTTTATAGTGTCCCAATACTTTTTTTACAAACTTCATAATGATTTTTAAAACTTCAGAATGATACCTGACTTCACAAAATTTTAAAATGTTGTCATTCGCTTCCACGTATATTTATGATTGACTCTGATTATTCTTTAAGATGTTTGTATCGATGAAGGCCCACAGATGGGGCCAAAACGTCAATAAAAAGGAATTTTGACTCGATTTAGTTTTTCAATTTTTTTCTAAATGGATCGTAAGACCGAAACAAAAATATGAAAACTTTGTTTTCTCTCATATTTTCTTAATATAAAAAAACGATCGAAGGGAGCTTGACTTGATGATTTCTTTAGAAATCTTGAGGTTTATCTACCAAAATAACTACCAATGGTGAGTCGACGGTAGTTAATTGGGTGGTTGAAACAATTCAAATTTCTAAAAAGTTCTAGTAGAATACGTGCTGAACCACCTGGTGCGTACTCGGTGCACTTGGATCGTCGACTCAACACTTAATTATTTTGGATGTTGACACAATTTGAATTTTAAAGCAGTTCTCGTAGAATACGTGCCAAACGACCTGGTGCAAGTTCCGGTGCATCCTGATCGTCGACTCACCATTGGCAGTTATTTTGGCTATTGATACAATTTAGATTCTAAAAAAAGTTCTCGTAGATGACGTCTTGAACGACCTGGTGCACGTTCCGGTGCACCCGGGCAGTGTATTTACCATTTAGAGATGTGTCGGTTATTGGCAAACTTAATATTTTAATTTTCAACGCGTGTTAATGTTCTCTAAGACTTGAATTCTTTTTTTTCACGCGGGAGCGATACGGAAAAGTCGCTGCCTGCGCACAGTAGCGACTGCGCAGCTACATTTTAAAGAACTGAAGTCTATAGATCTTAGATTGAAGTAGTTCACAAACACTCAATATACTTCGAATCGAATTTCTATGAGATTTTTCAACATTTTTTGAAGAATTTTTCTATACATTTGACTGAATTGAGGTATTTAATCCTTATAATTATGCAGTGGCGTAGCCAAGGGGGGGG
>CAKNXH010063737.1:0-23503 GCA_932178445.1 Andricus quercusramuli | reverse complement strand
GGGAGCATGAGACCTCGCGCCCTCGTAAATTCCAGGAGGCTTTGCCCCCCGGAAGGATCACTCCTTACTTCAGGTCACACAGACTAAAGTCCGTCAGTTCCACAGAGCAGCTACACTTCGCGATTCTGTCCCTCTGGTATACTCATTCCAAATTTATAGTCCCATGAGACCCTTAAGCCTTTCCACCAGCAATAAGGTCCCAACGTTTCGTTTATCGAGGCAATTTGAAGCAAGCAAAGACTTCTTGCGGCAAAAATCCGGAGAAAACTGTGATTAAGTTTTTTGGAAAGTTTCAGATAAAAATATTTTATAGTTTTTAGGAGTGGTTATGATTTCAATTAATGTCAGCGCTAGTTTTCCAGTGTACTGTGGACTCTTGGGTAGAATATTTCCTTACTGCGCATGCGTCACGTCGGCAATCGGATTGGTTACCGTTGGCGCGCTTATTTGAAATAATTAATTTTATTTTGATTTTCTTCACGATTGTTTACAACAAATAGTAATTGTAAAATCGTCAAATATCAATCAAAAGTCATGTTTTTATAGCAGGTGGAAAATTACCATTTTGCAACATTTTCATTGCATTATATATTTTTTTTTATACCATTCAGCCATTTCCTTTCGGGTTAGGCGTGACACTACCCGATTCGGGTAGTGTTTCTAGGTAAATTATTTACTGTCAGTGTGGGTTCACCACACCCACGACACGCCAACAGCACGCAATATTCCCGAACGGTCACCCATCCAAGTACTAACCACGCCCAACACTGCTTAACTTCAGTGATATTACGAGAACTGGTGTTTTCAGCGTGGTATTGCATTATTTAAATTGAAATAATTATTTTTTTAAAACAAAACTCATTCAAAAAGATAAATTTTGATTTAAAAATAAAATAATTACATTTTCAGTTATGATAATTAATTTTCAACAAAATAGTTAAATTTTCTACCGATGTGATGAAATTTTGATAAAAAAGTGAAATTTCAACAAAAACTGTAAGTGTTGATATTTACACCATGAAATGTTTTCATTTTCAATTAAAAGCAGTGACATTAAACTAAAAAATGAGAATTTTCAAGAAATTATTTGAATCCTCAACCAAGAAAGAATAACATTTAAACCAAAAGAATAAGAATTTTTTAAAAAAGGTTGAATTTACAAACCAAAAGTATGCATTTTCTACGAAAATAATTGAATTTTCGAACCAAGAAGGACGAAAGGGGAATTTTCAATTAAAAAGGATCAGTTTTCTAACAAAAGTGGAATAGCTACATTTTCGCTATAAAGTCATTTTCAGAAAAGAAATGAATTTTCAACAAAATAGTAGAATTTTTAAGCAAAGGAATTAATTTTGAACTATAATAATGGATTGTCAATCAAAAAACGAAATATCAACCTAATAGTTGAATTTCAATTCAAAATATGAACTTTCTACAAAAAAGACAAATTTGCAACAAAATAGATGAATTTTTAAAAACAGTCGAATTTTCAGCCAAACAGATGAATTTTCGACAAAAAGTTGAATAGTTGAATTTTCAGTTAAAAAAAAACAATTTTGAAAAAAAAGAAGTTTTAACAAAATAGTTGAATTTTTCAGCAATGAAATTAATTTTTAACTAAAATAATGAATCTTCAAACGAAAAAATGAATTTCCAACCCAAAAGTCAATTTTGTAGCGAAAAAAATGCTTTCAACAAAATAGTTCAATTTTCAAACAAAAAGATGAATTTACAACCATAAAGATATAATTTCTACCAAGAAAAGATAAATTTTCGACAAAGAATGGAATAGTTACAGTTTCAGTTATAAATTGAATTCTATTTTTGATTATGGATCTTTTTCTACATTTTTGTGAAAAATTTTTCAAGGTAAAATAAACTTCGAGTCTATTTAAATTTAAAAAATTAATTTTCAATAACGAAGCAAATTTTCAATAACAAAGCTAATTTTCAATCAAAGAAATGAATTTTCAAGCGAAAAGATTAATTTTCTACCAAAAAGATTAATATTAACAAAATACATAAATTTTTAACCAAGTTTACAATTAAATTTTCAACTAAAGAAATGAATTTTTAACAAAAAGGAGAATTAGTCAACATGAAAAATAATATGCTACCGCAATCGACAAAGTTCCAACAGAATACAGAAATTTTTGACTGAATAGCTGAATTTTCAAATAAAGAAGATAAATGTTAAACCAAACATGAAATATTCAAATTTTCAGTTAAAAAAAATTAATCTTTAACAAAAAAAAAGAGTTTATAACAAATTAGTTACATTTTGAAAAAAGGGCCTTCAACATATAAACTCAATCAAATCATTATATCGGAAAAAAGATCCTACGGCCAACGTAAAATTTACAGGATGATTCGAGCAAGAACTGATTTAAATTAAAATAAAATCATTATACCTTTCATTAATTTTTTGTTGTGAATGTAAAGTAAAATTAATTTTTGAAAACATTTAAAAATAGTTTCCAATTTAAATAAGATAGATTAAAAATTTATATAATTTAAAATTAAAAAAAAATTCTTACCAGAAAAATGTATCTTTCTAGAAAAAGAATTAACCCGTAGTGGTCAAGCCTGGTCTCCACTGGACCCTGTGTGACCACTACGGGTTAAAATATTATCATGTTTACTTAATTATTTAAGAAGCGTAAAAAGCAGTGAAAAACAAAAATCTTTCCTCAAACTCAATAAAAATGTTAAAAAGAATATAATTGCAGCTTCGAATTCAGAAAAAAAGAATTTAAATTTCCTTCCTTCCAACTCAATAAAAATCTTAAAAAATGAAAAAAATGTCCCTCATCAAACTCAGAAAAAAAATGAAAACCAAAATTTCCGCGTTTTCAACTCAAAAGTAGTATTAAAAATAAAAAATTTCCTCTCCTGATTAGAAAAAATTAGAATAAAATAATCTGCTATTAAACTCAATAAAAATATAAAAATAAAAAAAATTGCCTCTTCCATTTGAGAAAGAAAATTCATCTTTTCCAACTCAATAACAATCTTCAAAAATTTCCCTCTTCAGACTCAGAAAAAAAATGAAAACCTGAATTTCCGCCCATCGAACTCAATCAAAGTGTTGAAAATAAAAAATTCCATCTTTCAATTCAGAAAAAAATTATAATAAAAAATCTTCCCTTAAACTCAATGAAAATGTTTAAACGAAAAAAATTAATTCCTTCTCCATTTAGGAAAACATTAAATACCAACATTTCCTCCCTTCCAACTCGTTAAACACGTTAAAACAAACAAAATACCACTTCCAATTCAGAAAAAAAAGATTGAACATAACAATTTCCCCCTTCAACTCAATAAAAATGCTTTAAAAAAACTAATAACCTACTTCAGTTCTGAAAAAAAGAACCATAATTTCGTCTCATCCAACTGAACAAATCATTGCAAAAATTAAAATAATTAAAATTCTGCTTCCAAATAAAAAACTCTGAATAAATTTTAAATAATTCTCGCATAAAAGGTAGATCTAAAAAAATCATTCGGTTTCCAAGTGTAATTTGATTATTATTATTTGATAATTATCAGACGAGGTTTTTCGTCAAGGCTATAATGCAAGTATTGTAAATTTGACACATAAATTCTGTAAATATCAAACAATGACGCAATTTCTGCAATTAAATATGAAGCAATCACGTCACACATGGAGAATATAGATTTGAATAAAAACTTTCTGAAATTATGGAAAGTTTTTAAAAAAGAATTCCTATTTTTACTCTATTTACGCGAAAATTTCTCTTTTTTTCATTTTGCTTGTTTTTTTTCGCTTTAATGCGAACTGAATGAATACTACTTTGTATAGATTTATTTCATTGAAAATTGGTCTTTTTCGTAACAAATTAATATTTTTAGTAGAAAATTAAACTATTTTGTTGAAAATTCGTTTTGTTTTTGGTAGAAAATTAATTTTTTAGCTGGAAAATTATGTATTCCGTTTCAACCCAATGCTTGGTTGAAAGTTGAACTCGTTTTAAACATTTTTTTTTGCGTTGAAGGACCACTGTTTTTGTAAAAATTTCATTTTTTTAGATAAAATTTTAACTATTTTGATGAAAATTCGTTTTTTTTTTGGTTGAAAATTAATTTATTCAACTGAGAATATAACTATGGAATGTTTTGGTTGAAGATTTTTCTACTTTAGTTGAAAATTGAACGATTTGGCTGAAAATTCAACTGAATTGTTAAAAGTTGAACTAATCTGTTAAAAATTCTTTTTATTGGTTGAAGATTGAACTATTATATTCAAAATTCGTCTTTTTGCTGAAAATTAATTTTCTCAACTGCGAATTTAACTATTCTATTTTTTGTTGATAATAATTGATAGATTTTAGTTGGAAATTCAAGATTTTTGTTGAAAATTTATGTATTTTAATTAAAATTATATAATTTGGTTGAAAATGTAACTATTAAATTTTTTCATGCAAATTTGTCTTCATTGGTTTGAAATTCAACTTTTTTGTTGAAAATTCAACTAATTGGTAAAAAGTTTAACTACTTCGTCTAAAATTCATTTTATTAGTTGAAGATCCATCACCTTGGTGGAATTTTTTTATAATTTGTTGAAAATTCGTTTACTTTTTAGGTCGAAAATGATTTTTTTCACTGCAAATTTAAAAATTCCATCTTTGGTTGAAAATTGATCCGTTTTTAGTTAAAAATTCTATAATTTGTTTGGAAATGTATGCATTTTGTTATTAGTTCGCTTTTCTTTCTTGAAAAATTAATTAGATTATTTCAAAATTCAACTAATTGTAAGAAAGTTGAACTCGTTTGTTAAAATTATGTTTTTGTCGAAGCATCACTGTCATAGTAGAAATTTCATTTCTTTGAATGAAAATTTAATTATTTTGTTGTAAATTCGTTTTTTTCAGTAAAAAATTAATTAGAATAATTCAAAATTCTACTAGTTAGATGGAAATTGAACTTGTTTGTTAAATTTTTTGGTTCAATGATCACTGTTTTAGTAGAAATTTCATCGCTTTGGTTGAAAATTTAATTATTTTGATGAGAATTTGTTTTCTTTTCAGGTCGCAAATTAATCTTTTGACATTAATTTTTTAATTGTGGTTGAAAAGTTAAATATTTTTGTGAAAATTTGATTTTTTATTGCTTGAAAATTATTATTTTTTTAACTGAAAATATAACTATTCCATTTTTGTTGCAAATTTTTCTACTTCAGTTGAAAATTTAAGAATTGAACAGAAAATTTCACTATTTAGCCAGAATGAATTTCTTTTAGAAAATGTAACTTTTTTGTAGACACTTTAACCAATTTTTTGAAAATTCGTCCGTTTTTGTTCAAAATTAACATATTATTTCGAAAATTAATATTTTTCTTTTAATAACTACACTATTATGCAGAAAGTTTCTCTTTTGACTTTGAAATTGAGCAATTTAATAGAAAATTCAACTATTTGATTGAATATTCATATTTTGGGATTGAAATTGAATATTCATTTGTTTTGTTGAAAATTTATATTACCTGATTAAGAATTGAAGTGTTTGATTAAAAATTCATTTTTTTGGCATACAATTTTTATTATGTTCGCAGAAAATTGAACCATTTGATTGAAAATTCATATTTTGCGGTTGAAATTGAATATCCAACTGTTTTGTAAAAAATTCGTCTGTTTTAAGTGAAAATTTGATAATGTTCATAGAAAATTAAACTTTTGAGTTGAAAGTTCATATCTTGGGATTGGTATTGGAAATTAAACTAATTTGTAGAATACTCGTCTTCTTACTTTAAAAATTTAACAATTCGACAAAAAATTCAACGATTTGGATTACAGCTCAAAATTTAAGTAAAAATTAATTTTTTGTTGAAAATTTACCTGTCTTGTAGAAAATTTAACAATTTGGTAAAAAGTTATCCTTTTTTGTTGAAAAATTATATTGCCTAATTAAAAATTAGAATGTTTTGTTGAAAATTCATCTTTTCAAGCTTTCTTCTTTATTGAAAATTCATATTTTGGGGCTGAAATTGAAAATTCAAATGTTTTGTGGGAAAGTCGTCTGGTTGGTTTAAAGATTCAACCATTTTGCTAAAAATTTGACAATTTTGTTGAAAATTCATCCTTTTTTGTTGAAAATTCAATTTTTTGGTCTAAAATTTTTATTATTTATCTTGAAAATTGAACTATTTGGTTGAGAATCATATTTTGTGGTTGAAATTAAAAGTTCAACTGTTTTTTCAAAAATTATATCACCTGGTTCAAAATTCAAGTGTTTTGTTGAGAATTCAACTTGCTAGCAGAAAATTCCTCTTTTTGGTTACAAAATTCAACTATTTGGTTGAAATTTCAAATTTTTTGGTTGAAATGGATACTGTAACTGTTTTGTAAAAAACTCGTCTTTATACCTTGAAAATTCAACAATTTTATAAGAAATGCAACTATTTTGTATACAATTAAACTTTGAGTTGAAAATTATTTTTTTGTTGACAATTCAACTGTCTTGCAGGAGGTTTAAAAATTTTGTTGAAATGTCATTCTTTTTTGTTGAAAATTCAACCTTTTTGTTGAAAGTTCAACCTTTTTGTTGAAAATGTATATAACCTGGTTAATAATTCAAGTGTTTTCCAGAAAATTCGTCTTTTGGTTTAAAAATTCAACAATTCGGTAGAAACCTTAACTACTTGGTTGAAAATTTACCTATTTGCTTAAAAATCCATTTTTTGTTGAAAATTCATACTTTTAAGGTGAAAATTGAAAAGTTTTCTACAAAATTCGCTTTTTTGTTTGGAAAATTCAAAATTTGGTTGAGATTTTTTTCCTTTTGAATGAAAAATCTTCTTTAGGTTGAAAATTCAACTATTTTTTTTCAAATTCGTCTTTTTGGTTTGATGTTTAAAAATCCAACTGCTTGGTTAGAAATTAATCTTTTTTGGTTGAGGATTCAACGATTTTGTTTTTAACGATTTGTTGACAATGTTTGACCATATATCCATAAAATTATTCAACATTTTTTTTGTGAATCAACTGTGAATGAATTCACAGGGCAATGGTGTTACGCCGTAACAAAAATGGAACTGTTTGGCTAAACATTAATCTGTTTCTGTTGAAGA
Source organism: Andricus quercusramuli (assembly GCA_932178445.1). Taxonomy (NCBI): domain Eukaryota; kingdom Metazoa; phylum Arthropoda; class Insecta; order Hymenoptera; family Cynipidae; genus Andricus; species Andricus quercusramuli. The sequence continues at coordinate 16,416 of CAKNXH010063737.1, read as the reverse complement.
TTCAACTATTTTGTTAATAATTGGTCGTTACTGGATGAATTCTACTGCTTTTGATTTCCAATTCAAACATTTTTGTTTCATATATTTCTGTATTATACTTCTCCTTGAAAAGTCATATGTTAAAAACTTAACTATTTTGTTGAAAATTTTACTACACTGTTAAAGATTAACTTCTTTTGGTTGGAGATACATTTCTGTTGTTGAAACTTGAACTCCTTTGTAAAAATTTTTTTTTCAATACATTTTTCAACTTCCAATTAAAATATTTGTTTGAAAATCCATATTTGTAGGTTGAAAATTCAACTATTCCCTTACGAAAAAGTATTGTGGGAAAATATATATAAATATATATAATACGCCTACAATGATTTTCCTATCATGTATTATTTCCTTCACCTTTTTCTTCATTATCGAAATCATAAGAATTATAGGAATAAAACTAATCGCCAAGAATCATATATAATTTTATCATGTGCAAGTTAAATCTACACGTGCCGAGTCTACAGTTTTTATTAGACTCGATATGTTCATTTATCTTTCTAGAAGAGTGACAATTTTATAATCATTACTCAATTATTCAAAAAGCATAATAACAGTTTCTCAAATATAATTTTTTTTTAAATTTAATGCAGGACGTTAATTTAGAAAGAAATTTACTAAATTTTCTGCAAAAATTGTAAGATAATTTAAATAATGCCAAAGGATCCCGTCAAAAATGCCTGCAAAATTATTTTATTTAGCAGTTCCTTTGAGGTCCATTCCAATTCAGAAAAAAATAACCGAAATTTCCGCCCTTCCAATTCATTAAAAATGTTGAAAATGAAAAACAATAAAAATTTCATTCCTCCCAACTCAATAAAAATCTTGAAAAATAAAAAAATGTTCCTCTTCCAATTAGAACAAAAAATATTGAAAAAAGTTCCCCTGTTCAAATAGATAACGATGCTAAAAGTAAAAAATGGCTTCTTGCAATTCAGTAAAAATAACCAAAATTTCGTGTCTTCCAATTCTATACAAAACCTAAACATTTTCCTCTTCAACTGAAGAAAAATTAGAAATGAAAACTTCTGCCCTCTCATTTCAATAAAAATTTTGAAAATAAAAATTTTTTCTCTTTCCATTCAGAAAAACATTTAAAATAAAAAAATTCTTCCCTTGAACTCCATACAAATGTTGAAAAGAAAAAAATGGCCTTTTCCAATTCAAAAAAAAAAAAAAATAATCAAAATTTCATCCCTTCCAACTCAATAAAAATGTGAAAAAACAAAAAATTTCCTCTTCCAATCTAGAACAGAATTTGAAATAAAAAATCCTCCCTTCATTTCAATAAAAATGCATACAATGAAAAATAAAAATATTTGAAAATAAAAAATTCTGGTCCTAATCTCAATAAAAATGTTCTTGAAAAATTGCCCCTTCCAATTATGAAAAAAAATAAATAAAAATCTCCTTTCTTCCAACTCTATGAAAATCCTGAAAGATGAAAAAATGTACCGTTTAAATTCAGAAGAAAAGAATTAAAACAACAATTTCCGCCCTTCCAACTCAATAAAAATGTTGAAAATAAAACATTTCTCTCTTCTAATTAGGAAAACTTTCAATTCAAAATTTGCACCTTTCCAACTCACTAGAAATTTCGAAAATAAAGAATGGCTCTCTCTAAATTCCAAAACAAAATTCAAAATGAAAAATTCTTCTCTTAAACTCGATCAAAATGTGAAAAACACAAAATTTCCTCTTCCAATTCGGGAAATATTGAATATCAAAACTTCCTCCCTTCCAACACCATAAAAATCTTGAAAAAAGAATTGACCCTCTTCCGATTCAGAGAAAAAAATGAGAATAAAAAGTTCCCCCCTTCAACTCAAGAAAAATTCAAATTCAGAAAAAGAGAACCAAAATTTCAGCCCTTCCTACCCAATTCACTCTCCATACATCAATGCTTGGGATGCAGATGCGGAAAGTTTTGGTGGATTCGAAGCGGTTTAACTTGTATTATATCTTGGGAGATTGATTCCGTTACACCTCGAAACGCTAGCGTTTTTAATCGTCGCAGCTTGTCATGCATCGCTTTAAGTTTCACCCGTGGTCACCACACTGCGGCAGCGTATAGGTGTCTTGGTTTAAGAACGGCGGAGTTGAGCCATGCCAGCATTCAAGGCCCTAGACCCCACATCAAACCAGAGGCTCTTCGGCACATCCAAAATGTCATGACAAACTTCCTGCATTGGGTCTTAAGGTGCTTCGCACAGTTCAGCTCACTGAAGAGCTCTACGATGCACAGCACACAGCCAACAACTTTTCCAGATGAGCCTCCCTGATAAGAATTACAAAGTCATCCACTCATCCCTGTGTATCAGACCCTTCCTTATTTAGCCTACGAAAGAGGCCGCCTACTACAATGCACCAAAGGAGGGGTGACAGAACACCCCCTGTGGACGTTCTCGCGGTGCCATTCCCCTGAATGCGCCTTCGTCCCATCTGGCTTCGAGTAGCATGCTTCCTATCCAGATTATTACCTGGTCCGGGATACCACACCTTGAATCCTCTGTGCAGCTGGGTGGCGAAAATCTCCTCATCCCTGATATATCTCTCGACCAGCTTCTCTAGCGTCTTCAGGATGAAGGACGTGGACTGATCGGCCGCATCTCTTTAGCAGCTGTGTAGCCCTCCTTCCCAGGCCTGAATAATTTCGTCAGTGTGGGGGGGGGGGGGGTACGACATCCATGCCCTTTTGTAAGAGCACTGGATACACGCAATCCTCCCCTGGTGATTGAAAGGGGCAGAAGGACTCAACTTCTGGATATCAACGACCTCGGCGGCGCAATTTCAGTCAGCCTTCTCCCTCTCTTTGCCCTAGGCTTCCACTTCTGAGTCCGTCAATTTCGCTGAAAACCCGGGAAGCTAACTTCCATCAGGTGATTCAGCGTTGCTTCTTCGTCTTCAGTAAATTCACCATCACCGATCCCCATGAGCCCGGAGCGAGCTTCCGGATTATTTTCCAGGATCTTGTGGACCCTTCCTGTGCCCGTAATGTTCTTCAATTTCTCATAAAAGCCCCTCCAATCCTCCTGTTCATAAAATCTTATCTTTCTATTGTATTTATACTGAGCCGTCTTATAGATGTCCTAGTCTCAAGGCAATTTAGTTCGGTTTGCCCTGTTGTACAATCACCTCATTTTTTTACGGAGTTATTCCGGATGCATGTTCCACCATTCTGCTCCTTTTTTGGACTTAATTGTTTAAATGCTTTATCTCCTTTATATTATTGTAGCTTGTGGGGAATTCTACAAGTCTGCCCTTGTGTTTGTCTTTGTATAAGTCCCAAAGTGTATTCCCGCAGTTTCTTATCTTTGAAGCCGGTGGTTTTCCTAGTGCTAACCGGAACAAGATATATTTGTGGTCCGAGAGATACTCCTCGTCGGGAACTCTCCAGACCACTATCCTGCTTCTCATTTCTTCCGAGCATAGAGTCAAATCGAGAACCTCACTTCTGTTTTTAATCTGGAATGTGTGAGTATCACCACTATTTCGAATCTCCAGATCAGTGTCCGCTAGGCATCAAATTAAATCTCTTTCTCTGCCGTTAAATTGTGCTGCCCACACTGTAGAGTGGGAGTTTGAGTTACTGCCTAACAGCAGAGGGAACATATTCTCCTGGCAGAGCTGAATTAGAGCCTCCACTTTTCCAGTAGCTGAGCCCCTGAGTTTTATCTTAATAACGGTGAGGTCCCTGGATCAGAGCTTAGGAAACAAAATCGCATCCATATCTTTGACGGCTATGCATGCCCTTAGTACTTTTTCGCACGTTCCTTTATATATGGAGCCACACAATCCCAAGTTACTAATCCTTTCCCTGTATAACCAGGGTTCTTGGATTAGAGCAATCCCTGTCTCCCTTCTCTTGCCCATAGAACGAGTCTGAGGAGTTGCTCCAGATGTTTCTGCAGCCACGAGCCCCAGTGAGTTTCTTTGGCTGCTGTTTGAATGTCGTGCTAAGCGGGGTCAGCTTCTTTGTGTACCGCTACGATTCCTCTTCCATACGGAGAGAGTTATAAGTCTGCTCCTCTCTTGGTAGGCTGGTCCCTGTGGAAGCCTCCACTTTTAACGGTAGGTGAGATGATAGTCCTGGATCGGAGTCTTAGTGGGAGTGTAGTTCTACATATAATGGGATTAGACCTGGTCTTTCCCTTGACCAGGCGATCACATCGTGCCTTGGGAGCATGAGACCTCGCGCCCTCGTAAATTCCAGGAGGCTTCGTCCCCTGGAAGGATCACTCCTTACTTCAGGTCCCACATACTAAAGTCCGTCAATTCCACAGAACAGCTACACCTCGCGATTCTGTCCCTCTGGTACACTTATTCCAGATTTATAGTCCCATGAGACCCTTAAGCCTTTCCACCAGCAATAAGGTTCCAACGCTTCGTTTATCGAGGCAATTTGAAGCAAGCAAAGACTTCTTATGGCAAAAATCCGGAGAAAACTGTGATTGAGTTTTTTGGAAAGTTTCAGATAAAAATATTTAATAGTTTAGGAGTGGTTATGATTTTAATTAATGTCAGCGCTAGTTTTCCAGTGTACCGTGGACTCTTGGGCAGCGCTCCCAATACTATTATATTTCCTCACTGCGCATACGTCACGTCGACAATCGGATCGGTTACCGTTGGTGCGCTTATTTGAAATAATTAATGTTATTTTGATTTTCTTCACGATTGTTTACAACAAATAGTAATTGTAAAATCGTTGAATATCAATCAAAAGTTATGTTTTTATAGCAGGTCACCCATTCAAGTACTAGCCGCGCCCAACACTGCTTAACGCTGCTTAAAAAAAAAAAAAAAAAATTGGTGCTTGTTCGACGCGCATCGTGCTTGGGTCGCTCCGTAAATTTTTTACTTTTCTGACTTAAAGTTGTTAAAAGTTTTGGCAAATTCGGATCGCTGGTGTGAGTGGGCCTTTTATCTGTGTGCACGTCCTTCACATATCGTTTTTGAGGCGATTTTAACTGTGAATTTTGAAGAAAAGTGTTTGGATTAATGAAGATGTACTACTCGCTCTAGAAACATCAAGCTCAGTGCAACAATTTGCTTTATTTCTCGTACTGGCGTGATTTGTGTACTACCTGAGCTGTGAATTTGGGAATAGATCTCTTAAAATTTCAATTTTTCTCCGACAAACTATTATCACAACATTTTCCCGAGTGCCTCTTATTGTTTTTCACTGGCTCGAAAATCATAATTCTATACACAGTATAAAAACATCATCCCAGCCCATTGTGATCCTCACAGCTGTCTCACCAGTGGCTGTCACTCTTATCACGCCGGCCAAAGTGCCTAACATCAAATTGACCGTTTTGGGTCCCGATGAATCGGAGCGCCCCTGTCCACACTGTGGTAGCAGCCCTCGCACAGGTATAAAGTGTATTGGCTGTGGTACGCTCTATCATGAAGGTTGTTACAATAGACAGAAGGTCGTGAAAGGAGTTGTCTCTAAATGCTGCCCAACATCCAGATCAGGTTCTCCAAACCCAGTGATAACCAACGAAGCATTGGAAGCTCTGATGACTAAGTTATTGGAAAAACATCTCGTTGCGACGAAGGAAGAACTCACCAAAAATAAAGATGATATCAATAAAACCATGCAAAAATTCTCTGATAAACTAGATGTGGTTTCTGATCGCCAAAAAGTCACTGACCAATCCGTGGAACAAATCAAGGTAAGATTGGATACTGTGGAACTAGCACACACTGATATCGAAAATGCGGGCTTGTCTTCTTATTCTCATGACCTTGCTGCTGAAGTTCTGGAACGTCAAGTCAGATCCAAAAACATACTTTTTTTGGAGTGCCTGAATCCACTGCAAGTACTGCCGAATCAAGAATTGATCACGACAAATCTAAACTCACCGATATTTTTGTCAAACTCGATATATCACTGGATGGCCTAAGAATTTACAGGGTGGGAAAGAAATAAACTCAAACAAGTCAACCAGTTAAGGTTATCTTCAAAGATATAGCCTCGGCTATTAACTTTCTTTGACAAAAATCGAAATACGATGGCCAGATTTCCTTCCATGTAGACCAAACACAGCAGCAGAGGAATCATTTGAAAAAGTTGAAAACAGAACTCCAGTATCTCAAAAATGATGGTTCAACAAATAAAACTATTAGGTTTTTTAATGGTGTTCCCAAAATCGTTGATATTAAACCCTCAAAGCCAACAAAAAACGGTTCAACAGCAAACCAGGAATAAGCACGTCGCCGACTTTTCTCTCAGTTTATTACCAAAATGTACGAGGACTTAGGACAAAGCTGCTTAACCTGAGAACATCAGCGTCAACATCGTCGACATGCTGGGACATCATAATCTTAACGGAAACATGGCTACATCAAGGTATAAATGACGCCGAACTCGGTCTTCAAGACTACAAGTATTTTTGCGAAGGTAGGAGGCGTTCTAATTGCTGTAAGTAAAAAAATAGCCAGTAATCAAATATTAATTTTAGAAAACTCTATCGAACAAACTTTTGTCAAAATTAGACTTGCTCATATCGATTATATAATCTGTTCTGTATATTTTGACTCGCTTCTCCTGTAGAAAGTTACAATAAGCATATTGTTTCCGTAAATGGTGTTACACGGCAGTTTCCGCTAGCGAAACTCTTGTTTACAGGCGATTATAATCTTCCCGGTGTTTCCTGGTATACTGATGATAGAGATATCTTAACGGACAGGGTTTCTTCAGTCAGAGGTACAACACTAGATGCGGCCGAAACTATATCTAACAAATATACATTTTTAGATCTTAGGCAACTGAACAGCATAAAAAATTCTCAGGGCAAGCTCTTAGACTTAATTTTCTGTAATATCAGTCTTATAGATATCCAAATGACAATGGATACTTTAATTAAGTGCGACGCATTTCACCCGCCCTTAGAATTAAAAATTCCTCTGCCTGATGGGTTCTCTTCAATAAATGACGTTTTCCTATTTCCAGACTTCGCTTATGCTAACTACGAAAAGATCCTAGTGTACCTCGCAGAAGTTGATTGGCAAAATGAATTACATTCAAATGATATTGAAATTTCAACTGAAAATTTTTATTATCATATTAATTTGGCGATTGAGAAATATGTGTCTATTAAAAAAGTCTTCCTTTCAACATATCCCACGTGGTTTAGTCATGAGTTAAAAAACCTTACTCGACTGAAAAAGATTGCCCATAAAAGATTTAAGGAAAGTCAATCTTTAAATAATTATGAAAGTTTCAGCTCTTTAAGATCGAGGTGCAAAACCCTGAGTGACAGTCTGTATCTTCAGTATACCAGTGATATAGAAAGTAACGTACAAGAGAATATAGGGGCCTTCTGGCGTTTCGTAAATCAAAAACTGAAGAACACAAATGTCCCAAGAAATATAGCCCATAATGATACAGAAATTAATAGCGGTAAGGAGATTGCAAATGTCTTCGCGCAATACTTCGATTCTGTAAACACAAATAACCAATTCTCAAATTACACTATAAATTTTGGCCATGACGTTGGACTGTCCGAACTTAAAATATCTGCACAGGAGGTTTTCAAGAGAATATCTAACCTAGACCCTCACAAGGGGCCCGGACCGGATAATGTTCCACCTCGTTTTTTCAAAGAGTGTACACGGAAAGAATTTGTACTGGAGGAATTACTGAACTGGTTACGTTGTGGCGGATCTGAGAAAAATTCGGTGAAGTAACAATAACTGTTCCGTAAATCATTTCGAACTGTTGGGTCATAATTACAGAACTGATAATAAGTACTAAAAATCGGTGCCGTAAAAGTTCAAAATGATTATTACGAATAAGTTAAAGAGAAACTACATATGTGCTGTGAGAACCACGGTTCTCGGTCGCTTAAAATTACAGAACTCTACTGTGTTTTGGAATACATGGACGTGGCGGCGCGCTGCACATGTGTGTGTCGCAAACACAGTTGCGATACGACAGTAGCGTTGCGCCAGTGTGTGTCACTGATGTGCGTCCCGGCATCGCATCAGCGAGATTCAATAAATAATCAATAATCAAAATTACAAAAACAAAAAATCAATGGAATCAACATGTACATTTCGCATTGGTCCCATTTTTTTTATATCTTAAACTAATTACTTTGAAAATTGATAAACAATTGCTCACGTGAGGTTTTAAAATTGTATACGACTTTGGTAACGAAGCTAACTCTCGTTATTCAACACAGCGTTGTATCCAAATTTAAAATATTTTTAAATTTAATTTTCTTGACAACAAATCTCATTAATTAAAAATTTACTGAGAAAACTGCTTCATTAATGAGTTCTGTAAATGAGGTGACTTCCTAAAACCAAAAATGTATAATAGTTCGTTATTTCGACATCGTCGAAGCTTGAAAATGCTTGAACGTTTTAAATAATTTATTTAAATTGTTTTCAACCTTTACAGCACAAAATAAACAATTTTACTGACGTAATAAAAATAAATTTATCGCATAGTAGTTAGACTTAATTTTTTCAGTAGTGTATGGAAGTAGTTTTGGAAGGAGTAGACTTACACAATTTCAGTAAAATGTTAATACAATTGACAGGATTATTAGATCAGGAGCTGTTTTAATATTTAAATAAGCTATATATCCCAGATTTTTTCTATTTTTCTTCTTCAGAGTTATTCATCCCGAAAAATATTAGAAACCCACATAGAATTAGTGAATAAAAATCTGATAAAATTCAGAGAATTTAAGGTGAATTCAAAAACCTTCGAATTGAATTTAAAAAATTTTTAATTTAAATAAAATCCACTGAATACAGTGGGTTTGAAAAAAACTAGGAAATTGGTGTAGATCTGAACTTAATAATGTCGTTAACCCTTGGAATCTTTGTTTTAATTTTTTTGAAAGAAAAGTCACTAAAGTGATATATTATAATATTAAATGAATGAATATAATATTCAATTAATAAAATGTTATAAAAATCTTGAAAGTTAGGTTTCGGATTATGTTGCACGTAGCAAGTCTTACTTCATGAATGTAAAAAATAATCTGCTTTTCGTAATAATTTTATGTAAATTTAAAACACTTGTGACATTTATATTTAATTTACTGGAATATTTTTCGCTATCATTAGAGGAACTTCTTTAAATCATATACAATGTTCTCGAATCGAATAAGATTTTCTGTGAAATCTATAGAAGAATGTATCCTTCACCTTCCTGGAGAATAAACCTAGTTTTTTTCTCTACAGAAATGTTAATTAGTGCGCGCATATAGTGGATTTTTCCAGTATTATTTATTCAATAGGTTTAAGTACCTATTTTTATAAATGTATTAACAAGAGTTCTGATTTTTAAATTCAGTGTCTTGATACGCTACTTTCTAAAAATCATTTCCAATTCCCAAAAATTAAATTTTTTGTATTAAAAATATTTTCGAAACTGGAAATTATATTCCAATTCAAGTAAAATAATAATGATTGTTGTCTTAATCCGTAAACTGAATTTTCTTATATTCAACACAAATATATTTTTTTTACAAGTCCATTACTATAGAAAGAAATATATTTTTACATTAAAAATGGGTCCTGCTATACTGAACATTAATAAAAACTTTTATAATTATATCGTCTCACATTTAAACTTTTGAAAATGAAACATTTAATGCATGATTTATTATGATTATGTTTAAAATTAAACAATCTTTTAAGTTTACAATTTCAAATTTAAAAAGTGTGAAATTCGGAATTATAAAATCAGGGTATCTAGCAACCCGGGAAATCCGGGAATTTGCCTGGAATCTAGTGTATCTTGAAAAATACGGAAAAATAATGGAAATTCCTGAGCAGATCTGGGAAATATGTGGTCACAAATTTAGGTAGAAATTTTCATTTTCTGCGTGGAATTATTATTATAAAGTTATACGATTCAATGGTAAAAGCGCGTGACGATTTGGTCGTGGTCGATTTATTGGTTACCAATCAGAAGCTGTGAAACTTTTGAAATTTACGAACCAAAACCAGGGGCAGGTAATCAATCCGTCTACTGATGCCAGAATAAAAGTGAAAGATTTTTTTTATTTTTTCTAGTAAATTCCTGATCGTATTATCGTCCTGAGTTTTAAATTATAAACTATTGGCATTGAGGCTTAAAATTGTTTTCATTTAAACGCTCAATACTTTATGCGTATAAAAAGGAAGCTCTCAATATTATTCAATGGAATGATTTTAAATGAAATGACATATAAATCCACGTTTTTATTTTCCATGCCCTAAATGGAAGAATGAATCAATACATTTTTAAATTTTGAAAATTATATAATTTTGAAGACATTTTTGATTAGAAACATTAAAAATTAAACGTTTTTCAATTGATGGTTTAAAATCAAATTTTTAATTTGAAGTCGTTTGCAATAAATAATTGGTCAGTTGTTATTTATAAATTAAAAATTTCACTTGCAGTTACAAAATTCAACAAAATGAAACAATTAAAATTCTTACCTTAAAAGATTAAACTTTGCACTCAACGATTTAAGATTTTATATTTGAAACAATTCACTTTCAAATTATTTAATTTTGAATATTTGATTTATATGGCATTGCTTATTTTTAATAAACAACCCAATACTGCTTGATATTTTGAAAATGCCTTTTTTAATTAAAAAATTTCAATTCGCAATGGGTTAAAAATGGAATATTTAAAACTGAAACAATATTTGAACGCGTATAATTTGAAATTAAATAAAAGAGTTTAATTATGAGTCTATTCACTTTAAATTATTTAAAAATTGAAAATAGTTTACAAAGTTTCAATCGAACGTTTACACTTGTTTCACTACTAAATTTGCCACTTTCCGGTTTTCCGGGTTTAAAAAAATCCTGGGCATTTACCGGTCTAGCGGCTACCACATTTTTAAATTATTAGTTTTAAGGTAAAAAATTGAAAATTCAAAAGGTCGAAAAAATAAATTTTTCCCAACATTGTTTCCATGTTTCTTTGAACATCAAAGTATATATTTGTTCTGGCAAAGTTTTAATTAGAAGTTTTTTTCCAGGTTTTACTTTTTATTCATATTAGTATTTACTTCAGTCATTGCTACACTATTTCTAATCTACGCATATATGTTAGAATTTTTACCCATACATTTTTTTAACATTTTCTTATAATTTTTGTATGTTTTGTTTTGAGCGATATGGTAAAACATACAACATTTCAACATCAAATATTTAATACTATGTTAAAATATTTTTGACCAAAAATGTTGACCAAAAATTGTGGGTCCGGCACTGGTCGTTTCTCACAAGCGGTGAGAATTTTCTTGTTTAGTATATAAGGACCACTTCGGCCAATATCCTCAGCGTGCGATATTCTGCGTTAGGGAAGTGCGTTGCGTGCACTATACCATGTACACTATACCATGTTAGGTTAGGCTATAGAATCATATTATGTTTGAGTGCGTACAATAAGTTAAGAATGTGTCTCTCATGTGTGTCCTCCGTCCGTCCTTGCTGCTTCCTTCCTTCTAATATACAAAGTAGTAGTATATAAATCGGAATTTTTTTTCGTGTTGGAAACGACGGCGCGGTGATGTAGAAATCACAGAACTATGCCGTGTTTTTGATTTGAGAAGCGTTCTGTGAAATATCCAGTCCTCCACTTTGTTTTTAACGGACTTTAGTTTCGCAAATTTTAAAGCTTCCTGTTGCTAAAATTACTGTCCCATTTAAGAATTCTTCCTGCATTATATTTAATTCTCATAGAAAAAGTTCTGTAGAATTTAAAATAACGTAGGTCTGTAATTATTACGGATTTTTTCTCATATCCGCCACATTGGAACTAATTCTGTAATTTCTCAAGTACAAATTTTTTCCGTGTAGTAGTGTACTCTCGGAACCTTCAAGCATTCTGTTTAATCACTCTCTAAAATGCGGGATTGTTCCAAAACGCTGGAAGGTCTCATCAATAACACTAATTATATAAATCAGGACCGAAATAATTTGTAAGGAACTACAGGCCCATATCCATACTGAACGTCGCTTCCAAAATACTAGATAGTTTTATAGCAGATTGTCTGAAAGATTCTTTCAGTAATATTTTTATTGACGAACAGCACGGCTTCCGGCCTTGTAGATCCACAGTTACAAATCTCACAGTTTTTAGAGAATTTGTTACAGAAACTATGGATAAGGGTCATCAGGTAGATGCGATATATACTGATATCGCAAAAGCATTCGACCGAGTAAACCACGACATCCTTTTGTCTAAATTGAAGGCCTATGGTGTGAGAGGATCACTGCTGAATTGGCTTAGTAGTAATTCAAAGGAAAGAATTGAATATGTGAAAATTGGTAGTTTTAACCCTGCATTACTATAGGTAATTTGACACCCTCCATTACTATACCTTCGTCGTTTCGACTAACTTGTTAGGAAAACGGGGGTAACGAGAATAAAAACTGTTGTTTTAACCATAAATGTTCACTTACCGCATTTTATTTAGTCTATAGTTATCAATTGATCAATATTCCACTGGAAATAAGATCAAAACAGGCAAAAGTTATAATATTTAAAAAATAGTTACATTGCATTCGACTAGTAATACAACAACCTATTAGGGTTTTTGACAAAAGCCTTTGTCAAAATGACCGTATTATAAATATATATATATATATATATATATATATATATATATACATTACACAGCCACACACAAAAAAATCGCGTGCGTCCTAAACTATGACCCAAGACAGATTTATGTGTAAACATCGTCGGTAAACGTTGACTGAAATTGAAATATTACATAAAGCAAATAATAACTCACGCACATGTGGGAGTATAAAAATTTATTTTCTCTTATATATAATGTCGTGCAAAAGTTTCTGGACAGTTATTTTCCAATAGGATAATAATCCTAATCTAATAATGTAACAATAACCCTACTTTAATAATAATAAACTGTAGATTTTCTCTCTATTGACATATCCGGCATATTTTGCCGGATTTGAATGAACAAATAATTATTGTTTGAATAATAAAAACTTATTTACAAAATACTTGGAAACTCGTCCCTTATTAATTAAAAATAATTCTTGTAAAGAAAATCCGAAGGACACCGTTTTTAGTATGAATTTAATAGAGAACTGCTATTTTGCATTTTTTTTAGGTCACTTTCCAAGCATAATAACAATTCACAAAAATTTTATAACAAGTAGCTCTTTTCCACATTTTTTTCTAAATCAAGCTTTTCCCATTTAAAACCCCATGTTAATTTCAGAGGCTCGGTGGTACGGGTTAACTTCGACAAAAAAAAAAAGAAAACAAGAAAAATGTTAAGTTGATAAACTGTAAATATAAATTAAGTCTTTATTTTTAAAATTGAACTGTAGTACGACTCTTAACAATAGAATTATAATAAAATTGATTTTATAAGACGATTCTGAATCTGTTTATAATTGAATAATTTATAGATTTTTACGTTAAAAATTGAACTATTTCAATTTGAATGCCTTACGTAATTAATTTAATGTATGTATCCGATTGAAACTTCAAAATCTTTTTTTAATTTTCAAAAACATTTCAATTAATATATTCATCATTTTAAAGTTCTCATTGTTTCATTTTTTTTTAATTTTTCATTTGTAAATTACATTTTTCATTTAAAATTTTCAAGAAACAACTTATCATCACTAAATTGTACTGTTTTTAAGTTCAAATTGTTCAAAAATGATATAATTTTCAACACTTAAAAAATTCATTGATTCATTCTTCAAACTATTTTATTTGGGACCGTACTGAAATTACGTAACAGTTTAAGGGGGATGGAGGGGTCAAAAGATTTTTTTTCGTTTTGTTCCCGGGGGGGGGGGGGGGGGGTTCTTCATTCATGTATGTAACTTTCGGAAATTCACAAATTAAATAAGTATCTCGCAGAAATTGTACAGAAATTTAATATGAATTCAACTTTACGCACCAAAGAAAACTGGTGAGTGAAAAAAGGAACCTAGCCAACAACAATTTTTTTTAATTCAGGAAAAAGTCAGGGATTTGGAAAAAAATCTTACAAAAGTCCGAGATTTATATAACTTTAAATAACTGTCAAACCGAATAGATTTGAAAATTTTCAACTTTTATTTGAAATTATTTCATTCCGCTTATAAAAGATTCTAGGTTCAAAATGTTACAAATGTAATATTCTGGTTTTTGAATATTAATGGTCAGGGGAAATGAAAAGGTGGTTAGGGGAAATGAAAAGGTGGTTAGGGAAAAATTAGAGAATTTTTAAAATTAAGTTTTGCGGTAATCCTGATATAACATTCTTCTTAGTAATTTATTTGCTTTGTATTTATATTTCTTTTTTTGCAGTTGCTTCTTCCTGAAAATGATCTTTTTAGTTGTAAATTTTATTATTTGTTTGAAAATGCAACAGTTTTGTTCATAAATTAATCTTTTTGCTTGAAAATTCAACTATATTTTTAAATATTTGTCTTTCTGATTTAAAATTTCATCTGCTTCAGTAGAAAATTGATCTTTCTTCGATGAAAATGCAACTGTTTGATTAAAAATGAAATAATTGTTTCAAAAAGGCATCCTTTTTGCATGGAAATTTAACTGTTATTATCGAAAAATCGTCTTTTTGGGTTCAAAATTCAAATACCTTCGTAGAAAATTCACTTCTCATTTAAACAGTTTTTTTTTTGAAAATTTTTTTTGAACCACTTTGTTAAAAAATAATTTTTTCGTTGAAGATTCATATTTTTATTTGAAAATTCGTCTCTTTGGTTAAAGTTTGACTATTTAGTTGAGAACTGATTTTTTATAATTGAAAATTTAACTGCGTGAGTAAAAGTTGAACTATTCTGTTGAATTTGCTTTTAATGAAGCTTTACCTCTTTGGTTAAAAATTTAACTATTTTGTTGAAAATTAATTTTTTTTCTGAAAATTCCTATTTTACTTGTTGAAAATTCAATGTTTTTACAGAAAATTCGTCTTTTGGCTTTCAGGATCAACAATTCAGGTGAACTTTTTTTTTTCATCACTGAGAAATCTTTTTATTTGGAAAATTCGTCTTTTTGATTTTGAAATTAATTTTTCTTCAATTACATTTCATCCTTCTAGGTTGAACTATCAACTATTAAACTTTTTTGTTACGAAGTTTCTTTTAAGGTTGAAAATTGAACTATTTCTTTGAAAAGTCAATTGTTTTGTAGAGAATTGAATTATTTTGTAGAAAATTTAAGTATTTTCTTAAGAAGTCATCTCTTATCGTAGAAAAGTCACTTTTTTTGTTTAAAAGAAATAAATTTCAAAATTTTTGATTTGTATATGCATGTTAATGGGATTTGAATGTTAATGGTTAAAGAAAAAAAATTGCTCGAGGAAAAATCATAGAATTTTGAAAATGAAGTTTTCTCCCTGCACAAGCACGCATTATCTTAAATACAACTAATTTCCACTAGTTTCAAGTCCCATATCTTATTATTTCTGGAAACCATAGATTACGTACAGCAATAGGGGGGTAGAAACATTTTGTTACGGTTCGTTACATGGGGGTGGAGAGGGTCGATTAACCGTTACGTAATTTACGTACGGCCCCTTTCCTAAGAAGCATTTTCTCCTTTGCCTGCTTAGTCAAGCTTTTTTTATAAAATACCGGTGCGGACCGATATGAGTTCTCTGAAAGAATACATTGTGTGGCATTTATATTACGCATCTACATTTAGAATTAGGCTAATTATATTTCCTGAAGAAGATTAATAAATTCTATCACTTATGCCCAGAAAACAATAATTTTCCACGATTTTAAGATAATATAAGATCAAGTATAGTCCGGCAAAATATGCCGGATTTCAATTTTCTTTTCCGGTATATTTTATCGTACACTAAATTGAACTCTACAGAATTTAATATGAATTTAAAATGCGTGAGAGAGAGGGGGTGGAGAAGGAGAGAGAGAGAGATGGAGAGAGAGAGAGAGATGGAGAAGGAGAGAGAGAGAGAGGGGCAAAGAGAGACTGAAGGGCTCCTGTCTGTGGGTGAAGAAAAGCGAGCCTCCGGTCTGTGCCATAAGACCCATAGTGCGTTACACTCAGCGTTGCCATTGCTACTGATTTATCGGGAGATCTACTGACTTTTGAGGCTGGCTACTGATATACTGATTTTCCTTGAAATCTCCTGATTTGTTGTTCAGTACTGTGGCGATGTTCAGATTCTACAATAAGGCCTTTTCATACCTCTGCTTGTCGGCAGTGCCAGGCAGCCATCCTGCAGAATATCCATAAGAGTGAAAGAGACGGACCATTCTGATCGTTCGCTATCTCTTTCACTCTTGCCGACTTTTTCAGGCTGCCTGCCCCTGATTGCAAGCGAGTTTTGAAACGGCCTTTATAGTCACTTGTGGCCCGTAAGGGCGCTTTCACACGATTGC
>CAKNXH010063736.1:37128-53554 GCA_932178445.1 Andricus quercusramuli | reverse complement strand
TTTTTAAACCAAAAAAATGCCATTGATTTCCGTAAAACTGGAATGAATTTAGAGGAATTTAAGGTAAACGAGAAGAATTCTATGGAATTGGTCAAAATTCAAACTTTTAAAAATTAAAAAAAAATCCATGGAATGAAGAAGAATTGAGCAAATTCAGAATAATTTGAAGGAATTTAAAGAACTGAAAAATTCAGGGTAAATTATTAAGAATTTAGGGCAAAATCCAAAAAAATGATTTTTGAACCTCTTTAAATCTTTCAAACCATAGTAATTTATAACCAAAAAATAATTCAACTGAATTAGAAATAATTTTAAAAATCGGAAAAATTCGATTTTGAAATGAGATTTAAAAAACTAAAGAGAATTAAAAAGAATTTGATGAACTGAATTTGAGGTGAGAATTTAAGGTGAGTTTTAAAGACTTTAAGTTGAATTAAACAGAAGCTTTTTAAAAATCCATTGTATTTAGCAGAATTTAGTGAATTTAGAAGAATTCGAAAGAATTCGGGAGAAATACGAACTCAGGACGAATTCCGAATGAAATGCAAAAAAATATTTCAAAATTTCTTCAAATCTTTGAAACCCTAGTAATTTCTAAAAAAAAATTGAATAATGATTACAAAACAATTTTTAAAAATTCTAATGAATTGGAAATAATTTAAAAAATGTCTTAAAATTTCTTGAAATTGTAATTTAAGAATCTTTAACAATGAAACGCTCTCAATTTTGAAACTCAAAATTGGTTAATTTTCAAAAATTCAGATTCGGGAACGATAGGGACCAAATTTTAGGGACCTTAACTGAATATAGGGTACAACAGCGGATATAGGTACCAGTCTGTGAGGTCTGCAGAAATCTTAAGAAAGTTTTTTATTTTCTTGAAAACTTTGAAAATTCACATTTACCAAAACTTTAAATTTGATTTCCGGCTCAAATTTGTTTTCCCGATTAAATCCCGGCTTTACTTAATTTTCCGGTTATTTCCCGGTTCTTCGGATAAGTAGATATCATCGCTATTGTTGTTCAGAGGGTTTGTACATAAAATTGAATTTTTCAATTGACAACAATATCTATTAATTAAAAAGTGTGTTAACAATCGTTCGAACAATTATTCTACGCTACTTGTCTCAAGGGCCACTTTTGTAAATTATCTCATGAGACTATCGGCATAACATCTAATCAAAAAATTACTAAGCAAAAAAATGTCTACTGGAAAATTGCGAATGGAGAGGATAGAAATTTGTGATTTTCCAGAAAAAATTAAAGAAGGAGCTACCAAGTTTATAATTCCTTTAGTTTTTTGAAAAAAGGGGAAAAAACAACCTTCCAACATTCGTTGCATCGAAACTGTGCCACGCTTGCGCTGCTTCATACAGTATCTTCGACGCTCGATTTTATAAACTCCATGTCCTTCCTTACACCTCGTAAATCTCAAAGCGCCCATCATCTCTCCGTAAAGAATGCAATCTAAGTTAGGCAAAATTTCCAAATTTAATTCAAAATTTTAACTTAATTATTTAACTGCAAACTTAATTACATTTCTAAAATCGTTTTGTTTTCTTTCATTTATTTTCTTCTAGCTGTCTACCAATATCATCTTCAAAATTACAAATTTGTACCATGATTTCAAAACTTATGAGATCTGTCTGTCAGTTTAGTCATTAATTCCCTTTTTCCTAAACCTTCCCTTTTTCTGTCTTGTCATCTCATCCCGATTTGAAAACATGTGACCAAATTTGTTGTGAAGATTTTTCGATAACAATTTCAGATTACTTATTTAAAAAAAAATCAGAATATTTGAGGATCTAATCCTAATCCTATCTGCATTCCTTACGAAGAATGAAGAAAGCTTTGATTTTTAAAAGTTAGGAAACCTTTTTCACAATCATCTAACAAGTGTTACATCGTTAGCTGTATCCAAATTTATTTCATCACAAATATAAATTATTTTGCAGTGAATTGCAAATGAAATAAAATCAGTATGAGAAGAATGAATCGAACCTTTTTGAATGTAATCGCCCTTAGATGATTGAACAATGATCAGCATTTAACCTACAGGTTAAAATCCCTAACCTTTGTTTTTTTTGTCTCATTTGGGACAGTTCAGTTGTCACTAACTTGAGCTAACGATTATTGAGAGAATGTAGGGGAGACACTAATGTAAGTTAATTACTTACTTCTCAAAATTAAAAACAGTAATATAATATTTGATGAAGTCTCTAAGACCCTTATTACTCATAAAAGCAACTATCAAATAAAAAACTTAATCAGAATCATATTTTGAATATAAATGGGGAATTTACAAAAACATAGTAAAATTAGTTTTAACAAAATATACATCAATAAAAAAATTAACAAATTAAATAATAGTAACTTGGACCGTCTTCGTTCAAAATTTAGCTATACGAACGATCAGCCAAAGCACTTTCAATGAACCCTGCACTTTTGTATAATAATTCTCAATTCATTGAATGTTCCGAAAATTGTAAAATACACTTTACTTTTTCGAAATTTACAATACCAAGCGATTCTATTGTACCATGTTATGCTTGAAAATTTACAATAATCGCCTAATACGCAACTAGCAATAGAAATTTTATCATTCTGAAAATCCTCGATCTAATGAGCCAAATTTATAAATTTTTGGATCCTGGAATCCGTTTAATTAAAAATGGCGGTAAAGTTAAAAAGTGTATAATAATCAGGGTTACTGTAGAGAATTGAGATTACATTTTTTTTTTAAATTACGGACTATCATTAAGATTAGAATATCATATCACTCAGGAAAATGTTTGTTTGAATCAAACAAACATATCTCTGGCCCTATATCAAAGATAATATTTGACTGATTTAAATTCAATTTATTACAATGAAACAAATATTTGTTCAAAGCGGTCAAATATTTGTTTAACCCTATATCAGAGAAAGAATTTGATTAAAACCAACACGTTTCTGAGTGTACATGCAGGTATATATTATTATTAAATTACATGAATAAAAGTAGAATATTTTTCAAAATAATAAATAAAGTTCCAAACTGTTAAATGGCTAACAATTATAGAGAGTAGTCCTAAGTCGGCACTGTGGGTTAAGCCGGCACCCTCGCGTTTCTTAGAAATGCGCGGTGATCGGCTTAACCGTTTTGTCTTATGATAGGTTGGTAGACTGTAAATATATTGAAAAGTCCTGTGTCGGCACCAAAAAAGCGGTCCTAAGTCGGCACTTTTTTGTGCTTTTGTTATTTTACTTTGTACTGTTTCAATTCTATGTCACTCGTATCTCGTTGTGTTTTTTTAGTTTGATTTTATCTTGATTGCATGTTGCTTGTCTCTGGTCCATTCTGTAAATAATGTTTGACAATATTCTACATGTTTTTTCATTGTAAATGGTTTGAATTTGTCCATTTCCTCTTGAAACTGACATAAACTGCATTTTTTTCTTGAATTCGAGCGGAAAAAATTATGTTTTGACTAGGGGGTGCCGGCTTAGGACCACCATTTTAAGAAATAGCAAAAATGCGCTGCATTGCGACTGCAAAAATCACTCCACGCTGCTCAGAATGATATAGAATTGTGGATAAAGGATCGTGGTACCTGACCAAGTACATTAAAGCGCCATTAAACCCTGTTAACCCTCTGTTTGCGACAAAAACTCTTACTGTGCCGACATAGGACCACTCTCCCCTAATCAATAAATTATACATGAAATATTATTATAATAATTTATAGTCTTCATAACCACTGGAAAAAATAACATATCCAATTTTTTACTTTACAACAATTAAAGTTACATTTTAATTTTTCCAGACATCAAGTATAGGTAATTTGTGAAATAAAATCCAAAAACCAACAGTTTAGAGAAGAATTGTTTTTTCTTTTAAATTTTACACTAATTTTTTTTTAACTGATGAATTTTTTGAATTGCAGTCTTCCAGTAGAGATATTGAGATGAAACCTTTTTGCATTTCTTTTTTTTAAAGAAAGTACTTTTGAGCTATAACAGTATAAAATAACGGATAACTTTATTTTATTGGAACAAATTTATTTCAGTAGTTAAAAAACAAATATATTAAAGAGTAGTCCTAAGTCGGCACAGTGAAGGTTTTTGTCAAAAACAGAGGGTAAACAGGGTTTGATGGCACTTTAATTTCTTCAATCAGGTACCACGATCCTTTATTTATAATTCTATGTAGTTCAGAGCAGTGCGGAGTGATTTTTGCTCCCGCAATGCAGCGCAAAGTGAAAAAATCGATTTCTTCCATTTCTCAAAATGGTTCTCCTAAGCCGGCAACTCCTGGTCCTGGGTCAGCACATAATTTTTTCCACTCGAACTCAAGAAAAAGTGCCGGTTATGTGAATTTGAGGATGAAATTGACAAATTTAAACCATTTACAATAAAAAACATGTACATGTATGGTGCCGACTCAGGACCACAAAGAATGTTTGAACATCGCATTTTATGACGCACACGAAACAAATCCGAATGAAAAACCGACTTTATCATGCAAAAAAATGGTTGAAGCCGACACGCGCGCCATTTCTGAGAAACGCGAATGCCGGCTTAACCAAAAGTTGCCGACTTAGGACCACTTTCCCCTATATATACCAAGATTTTGTCATAAAAACAACCACAGGATTTCACCGTCAGAAAGGTTGTTGTACCTTATGGCAGACTCAATACGACCATCAAGAAATGCTTCATGCATTCTAAGGACACGGAGCGACCCAAGAATGACTGCCTTCTGCATTTTTCCGTAGTAACCCTGAATATTATAACATTTACCATAAAATAAACCCGTAGAGTGTGGACATATAACACACAAATGGTGAATATCAAATATGAAAAAAACGACAAGTAGCTGAAGAAAATTACCAGTGCGAAAACTATCGACTCGAAAAGTTCATGTCGGTGAAACAAATACGTGAACGGTAGGCATGGACGAAAATTCAATCTCCAGCCCTTGTACTCTGATAAAATTATACAAGCGTCCACGGATCAGTGTGCAAATATACAAGCACGTGCAAGTTTTGTTTGTCTGTTGCTTGTGAGTGGATGTGTAACTGGAAGCAGACGACAAAATATTATAGTATTTAAAATATACTCACGATGATGCGTGGGATAATTGTTGTTGTTCGACATGAGTCTGTAATCCATTTTGCAGGCTCTCAAATCGTCACGTTCACTCGGATTCACCCATGAAATGTCCGTTATATTTCGAATTATATAAATTAAAACCAACGCGAGTTGCACAAATGCAGTCTGATTTCAGCAAACGATTAATCACACGGATCGACAAAATTTCCGATCAAGTTCTACCGAAACGGATCAAAGAGCGGATTACATGTATTTCTGTCTGTTATTCTTCGCATTTTGCGGATTATCAAAGTTCAGCACTCTCTCAATATCTGCGACGATAAAATAAATATTTCGCAAAGGTGGTTCCTTTCATAAAATTTACAAGTTCAACTCTGATTTAGATTTTTGTCTAATTCAAAACACACTTGCAAATTTGAGAAAAAAACACTGAGAAAAAAGTCGTCAGTCCGCTTTTAAGGAAAATTTCTATAGATTTTCGCGATTTCTGCTCTTCAAAAGATGCGATTTAAAAATCTTCATTGGTGGGGCCAAAAATTCTGCTCAACTTACCGTGACGAGGTCCAACTGCTCTCGCACAATACTCACTGCTGACGAAACGAGACACGTTTTAAAATTTAAAAATTGTCACCGAAGATGTTTTAATTGTAACACGTAATATGTGTATTATTCTATATTGAAAAAAATTAGCATTGAGTCAAGAAAATATCGTTGCGAATCCGGACAATACAAATTTACTTGATCCAAGAAAATAATACAAATTTTCTTGATCCAAGAAAATATTTCTTAGCAGGTAGGCCTTGCCCGTGCTAAGTTTATAGAATATTCTGGATGACGTCATACATTAATACTGCGCAATCGTGAGAGACAAATTCGCGTAAACAACTTCAAGGTTATTTATTATCTTAATTAAGCACTTCGCGTAAACCCCTTCAAGGTTGTATTTTTATTTAAATTTAAAATTTTTTAAATTTTTATTTAAAAATAGTAGAAAATGCAGAAACAAATCAAAATATAACCTTAAAAGTGTTTAAGCGAAATGCTTAATTGAGATAATAACCTTGAAGTTGTTTACGCAAATTTGTCTCTCACGATTTGCGCAGTATTAATGTATGACGTCATCCAGAATATTCTAGAAACTTAGCACGGACAAAGAAATATTTTCTTGGATCAAGTAAATTTGGTATTGTCCGTATTCGCAGCGATATTTTTTTGATTCAATATTAATTATTTTCCGTGTAAACTCTGTGTTTTAGTGTGAAAAAATCAATGAACCTCATAAGCAAAACAAGGTTTATATTAAGAATAGAGCTAAAATATTCATTGAGATCTATAGTGGTCTATACAAACGATATCACTTATATCCACTTATCCATACTAAATTACTTTAGATTCCGTAACCGTATGCTTTTTCTGAGTGCTATTTTAAGCATAATAACTTTGTAATTTGCCTTAAAGTTATTTTTAACAAATTCTATAAATAAATTAAAAATAGAGAATTACTACTTAAAACAGGGACATATAAAATTAAATCAGGACATGAATTAATAATAATAATCTTCAAATTCATCCATTCACTTTCACTCAGAAAAATGTTTGTTTGACCCTATTAGAATTCGTATGATTCAAATAACTTTTTTTTTTGAAATAAACGCCATGTTTGAATCAAAATAAATTTGGTTTGAATCAACAAAATTTTTATTTATTGTCTTTTTTTACGAAAATAGAAATTTTTTATTCTGAAATGGAATATCAAATTCTTATAATTAAAAATTAGGTGCAGTGTTCGCGAAGTGCCTTAAAAAAGGAACTAATTACACCTACAGTTGAATGATTTTTAATTTTTTAAATAAAAATGACAAAACTTTGAATTTTAAATCTTTAAAATTAGAGTTTTTAATTTTGAAAAATTACAATTCAAAATTATGGTAGTTTTAAGTTTAACAATTGAAAATTCGACAAATTTAAAATTTCTTTAATGTGGAAGATTTATAATTGAAAGCTTGACTTTTCACCTTAAAAAACAAAAAAATTTAAAAAATTTTATTTTTGCATCTTCAATTTTGACAGTTTAAATTCGAAATTTCTTCAATGTGGAAAATTTAGGATTGAAGACTTGATTTTTGATCTTCAAAATCATCAAAAATTAGGAATTTTCATTCATACATCTTTAAAATTGAAGATTTTTCAATTGTAACTCTTCAAATTGTAGAACTTTGAATAGTAAATATTCAAAAATCAAGAGTTTTTTTATTTTGAAAATTAAAAAATGAAAATTATCTATGTCTTACAAAGAAAAATTATGTAATTTTGATAATATTGAAAATTATGCTTGAAAAAAATTCGGAATGACATTTTAAATTGGAAATCATTTAATTGTTAGAATTTGCAATAATAATTCTTTAAAATTCAACTACTTAAAAAAATATTAAAAATTACATACCTTTAAATATAAATCTTGAAAATGGAATAATGCACAATTCTAAATTTCAAAATTCATGAATTTCAAATTACAACTCTTCAAATGTCCAAAATTTTGAATTTTAAATATTTAAAATTCAAGAGCTTTTATTTTTGAAAATTTACAATCACAAATAATGCAAGTTGTAAATTTTACAATCGCAAATTCTATAATTTTGAAGATTTACACTTAAAATTTCTTCAATTGGGAAGATTCGGAATTGAAAACTTGTACCTTGATCTTCAAAATCAAAATTTAAGCTTTTTTTTTGCATCTTCAAAATTTAAGACTTTTTAATTGTAACTATTTAAAATTTAAAAAAAAACACAAAATAAAAATAGAATGTTCTTCAATTAAAAATTAAAAATTTTAAACATATTTAAGTAACAGTTACAGATTACTGAAAAACATTAGTAAAATTTTAATTTTTTTTTGTGCATTTTATTATTGCACAACACTTTACAAGTTTTTTGAGTCCAGTCTCATTAAAAAATTTTGAACTGCTTTTACAGAGATTACATAAAAAAATAATAAATTTTATGATTGGTATTTTATAGCTCATGAATATTACTGTCAATCCATTCATGAATTTCGCAATCATTCTGCAAAAATTTGTATTGCCTAATTATCAAATTAAAATATATACTTAAATTTAAAGTACTATAAAACATTATTAATAATCATATATTAAGGGGTTAATAGCCTTAATTTATGATTATGAATGATATTTTATAGTACTTTAAATTTAAACACATATTTTAATTTAAGAATTAGACTTTACATAAGTAGCATATAATTACAAAGAAAGTCGTATGGAATTTTGAAAAAAAGTCCACAAAAAGTCGCCTCAAATTTTAAAAGATAATAAAAAAACAGTATCAGACTCTGAATGACTGAAATAATGACTTTATTTGTTCAAGAATACAAAGAACATAATTCTCAATGACTTTTAAATATTCTTTGCACAATCAAAATAAACTTTAGCGTT
The DNA here is from genome assembly GCA_932178445.1 of Andricus quercusramuli. NCBI lineage: Eukaryota > Metazoa > Arthropoda > Insecta > Hymenoptera > Cynipidae > Andricus > Andricus quercusramuli. Next base: position 45,011 of record CAKNXH010063736.1, on the reverse strand, counting down.
AAGACAATTTTTTAATAATAGTCAGGAACATTAATTTTGAACCTTTTAAACTTGAAATAATAAATGAATTCTTGTAAATAAAAATAATATAGATACAATATTGAATTTTAAACGAAGCAGTTAAATTTTTAACTAAAAGAGACGAATTTTCAAAAAAGAGTTAGGTTTTCAAATTACAGAGTTGAATGGTTTAAAATTTTCAACCAAATAGTTTAATATTCAAGCCAAAAGGACAATTTAAAAAAATAATCCTTATCAACCTGAAAAGTTGAATTTTCGACAAAAAAGATCATTTTCAACAAAGAAAGATGAATTTTCATCCAAATAGTTGAATTTAAAAAATATATATTTTTCAAGGAAAAAGACGACTTTTTTTTAGACACAGTTCAATTTTTAACAAAAATTTTAATTTTCAACTTAGGAAGATGAATTTAAAAAAAAAGAAGACTTTTCAACAATAAAATATTAATTTTCAATCCATAAAGACAAATTTTCTATTCAAAAAGATGAATTTTCAATAAAACATAAAAATTTTTGACAAATAAAAGGTGAATAAAAAAAAAATAATTTCCATCCAAATGATAAAATTTTCAACAACAATTAATAAATAATGCTATTATTTATAATATTATATAATATATTAATAATAATTTTAATTAATAAATAAAAAATTAATTCAGTTCGCACTTAGCAGAAAAAATGAAAAAAAGGGAAGTTTCTTAAAAATAGGGGCAAAAAGAGAAATTCTTTTTCGACTTAAAAATTTCTAACGTTTAAATCTTGCAATTTAAAAAAATTAAAAATTTGAATACGGATTCACCAAATCAGAAATTTGTTATTCAAACGCAATTCATTAGAAATTTTCTAAGCAAAAGTTATAATAAGAAATGATTCAATTTTTCGTGTTCTTAATTAAAATATGTAGTAGAATTTTTTCTAGTTTTCAATTTTAATTAAAAAATTTCAATTGCAATTCAAATTTAAACTATGTATATTGAATTTATGTAAAAAAATTCGATTAGTCGCATTTTTTTCAATAATGAAAAAGTCGCATTTTTTTTAAAGTGAAAAAAGTCGCATTTTTTTAATTGAAAAAAGTCGCATTTTTTTCATCGTTCGCGCGAGAGAAACCAAACGGAAAAAAATAATAAAAAATAAAAGAAGGAAAGAAGGTTTGAATACGGATTCACCAAGTTAGAAATTGTTTTTTCAAAAGCAATATTTTGTAGTCTTTCAATTCAATAAAAAAATTTTTATTGCGATTAAAATTGAAACTAAAAAAACCAAAAAAAGTCAATTAGTCGCATTTTTTTCAAGAAGTGAAAAAAGTCGCATTTTTTTTTAATGTGAAAAAAGTCGCATTTTTTTTAAAGGAAAAAAAGTCGCATTTTTTGAAAAAGTGAATACAGTCGCATTTTTTTAAAGTGAAAAAAGTCGCATTTTTTAAAAGTGAAAAAAGACGCATTTTTTTTAATTGAAAAAAGTCGCATTTTTTTTAATAACGAAAAAAGTCGCACAATGGACAAGATCTCGTTCACGCGAGAGAAACTAAACGAAAAAAAAAGAATAAAAAATAAAAGAAAGAAAGAAGGTTTAAATACGGATTCACCAAATTAGAAATTGTTTTTTCAAAAGCGATTAATTAAAAATTTTCTAAGCATAAAGCTGTAATAAGAAATGAGTCAATTTTATACGTTCTTAATTAAAATTGAATAATTTTTTGTAGTTTTTCATTTCAATTAAAATTTTTTTATTGCGATTAAAATTGAAACTAAAAAAACGAAAAAAAGTCAATTAGTCGCATTTTTTTCAAGAAGTGAAAAAAGTCGCATTTTTGTTCAGTGAAAAAAGACGCATTTTTTTTAAGTGAAAAAAGTCGCATTTTTTAAAAAAAAAAGCGGAAAAAGTCGCACAATGGACAAGATCTCGTTCACGCGAGAGAAACGAAACGGAAAAAAAAGAAAAAAAAGAAAGCATGTTTGAATACGGATTCACAAAATTAGAAATTTTTTTTTCGAAAGCAATTAAAAATTTTCTAAGCATAAAGCTGTAATTAAAAAGGATTCAATTTTACACGTTCTTGATTAAAATGGAACAACTATTTGTAGTTTTTCATTTCATTTAAAGAAATTTTATTGCGATTATAAATGAAACTAAAAAAACAAAAACAAAAAGTCAATTAGTCGAATTTTTTTCAAGAAGTGAAAAAAGTCGCATTTTTTTAAAAAGTGAAAAAAGTCGCATTTTTTAAAAAAAGCCGAAAAAGTCGCACAATGGACAAGACCTCGTTCAAGCGAGAGAAACCAAACGGAAAAAAAGAATAAAAAATAAAAGAAAGAAAGAAGGTTTGAATACGGATTCACCAAATTAGAAATTGTTTTTTCAAAAGCAATTAACTAAAAATTTTCTAAGCATAAAGCTGTAATAAAAAATGATTCAATTTTACACGTTCTTAATTAAAATGGAACTAAAAAAACAACAACAAAAAGTCAATTAGTCGAATTTTTTTCAAGAAGTGAAAAAAGTCGCATTTTTTTAAAAAGTGAAAAAAGTCGCATTTTTAAAAAAAAGCCGAAAAAGTCGCACAATGGACAAGATCTCGTTCAGGCGAGAGAAATTAAACGGAAAAAAAGAATAAAAAATAAAAGAAAGAAAGAAGGTTTGAATACGGATTCACCAAATTAGAAATTGTTTTTTCAAAAGCAATTAACTAAAAATTTTCTAAGCATAAAGCTGTAATAAAAAATGATTCAATTTTACACGTTCTTAATTAAAATGGAACAATTTTTTGTAGTTTTTCAGTTCTATTAAAAAATTTTTATTGCGATTAAAATTGAAACTAAAAAAACAAAAAAAAAAGTCAATTAGTCGCAGTTTTTTCAAGAAGTGAAAAAAGTCGCATTTTTTCAAAAAAGCCGAAAAAGTCGCACAATGGACAAGATCTCGTTCAAGCGAGAGAAACCAAACGGAAAAAAGAATAAAAAATAAAAGAAAGAAAGAAGGTTTGAATACGGATTCACCAAATTAGAAATTGTTTTTTCAAAAGCAATTAACTAAAAATTTTCTAAGCATAAAGCTGTAATTAAAAAGGATTCAATTTTACACGTTCTTGATTAAAATGGAACAATTTTTTCTAGTTTTTCATTTCAATTGAAAAATGTTTATTGCGATTAAAATTGAAACTAAATAGAGCGAATTTCTGACAAAAACAAAAAAAAGTCAATAAGTCGCATTTTTTTTTTAAAGTGAAAAAAGTCGCATTTTTTTTAAGTGAAAAAAGTCGCATTTTTTCAAAAAAGCCGAAAAAGTCGCACAATGGACAAGATATCGTTCAAGCGAGAGAAACCAAACGGAAAAAAAGAATAAGAAATAAAAAAAAGAAAGAAGGTACCCATTTACTCGAGTTTCCTGACTATACGAGCGCCGACAAAACCCACTCTTAGTCGCTTAATCGGACCCGTTCGAAATTCTCCTCCGAAGGAAGAAACCTGGGCTGGAAAAATAAATTGCACAAACGTGATGACAGCTAAACCCGACCACAAATCAGATAATGCTACACTTTTTTCCAATAAAAAAAAAACTTCGCCCTCATTTTTTTTTGTCTAATCCTGAAACTCTACTCTAGAATTTTAGTGAACTGCACCATCGAGCGAGATAATTATTTACTTTTTGACTTGATTCATAAAATCGACCAAAAAAAGCTTATAGATTTTGGAAAAAAATTCTAGTCGCATAAAAAAATTCAAAAACTGAATAACTGGAATAATCTAAAAAATCTGATTGATTTTAAACTATTTTTTGCACAACCAAAATAAACTTTGAAGTTAAAAAATTTTTTAAAAAAAGCATTCAGCTTGAAGGATTCTGAATCTGGGTACAAAACATTTATTTCTTAACTGTACCATCGAGTGGATTAATTAATTACTTTTTAACTTGATGAATAAAATCGGCCAAAAAAGGTCCATTGATAAATTTAGAATGAATTCTAGTCTAAGGCTTGCATCGACTAAAAGGATTTTAAAAAAAGTCGCATTATTCGCAAGAAATTACAAAGTCGCATAACATGTTCAAAAATTAAAAAAAAAGCCTAATGAGTGAAATAATCTCATAAATCCAATTGATTTACAACTATTATTTGCATAATTAGAATAAGCTATGAAGTTGAAGCAATTTTTTAACAATAGCGATTCAGCTTGAAGGATTCTGAATCTGGGTACAAAAAATGTATTTCTTAACTATACCGTCGAGAAGGATAATAATTTATTTTTTAACATGACTTTTGAAATCGACCAAGAAAGGCCTATTGATTTTGGACAGAATTTTTCAGGGTTCGGATCGACTAGAAGGCTTAAAAATGTAGCATTATCCGCTAAAAGTTACAAATAAAGTCACATAAAAAAAAAATTTAAAGCTGAATAACTGGAATAATCTCATAAAGCTGATTGATTTTAAGCTATTCTTTGCATAACCAAAATAAACATCGAAGGTGAAGCAATTGTTTGACAATAGTCATTCAGCTTCAAGTATTCTGAATCTGGGTATAAAAATTTATTTCTTAACTGTACCATCGAGTTAGATGATTATTTACTTTTTAACATGACTTATAAAATCAAACAAAAAAGACCCATTGATTTTGGAAAAAATTCTAGTCCAGAATTCAATTCAACTAGAAGGCTTAAAGAAAATATCATTAGTTGCACAAAATTACAATGAAAGTTTCATAAAATGTTTTAAAATAATTTTAAAAAACTGAATGACTGGAAGAATCTTATAAATCTAATTGATTTTCAATGATTCTTTGAAACCCAAAATAAACTTTTAAGTTAAATCAATTTTTTAACAATAAACATTCAGCTTTGAGGATTCTGAATCTGGGTACAAAACATTTATTTCTACACTGCACCATCGATCGGTTTAATTACATTTTAACTTTATTTATAAAAACGGCCAAAAAAGCTCCATTGATAAATTTGGAAAAAATTTTAGTCCAGGGCTCGGATCGACTTTTTTAAAAAAATATGTTTTTTTAAAAAATATCATTATTAGCACAAAATTACAAAGGAAGTCGCATGAAAATTTTAAAAATAATGAAAAAAGCCTAATGACTGGAATAATCTCATAATTCTAATTGATTTACAACTATTCTTTGCATAATCAAAATAAAAAATTATTTTTTAACAATGGCCATTCAGCTTCAAGGATTTTTCTGAATCTGGGTATAAAAAAATTTATTTCTTAACTGCACAATCTAGCGGGATAATTATTTATTTCTTAACTTGATTCATAAAATTGGCCAAAAAAAGGCCCATGAATAAATTTTTAAAGTGCCCGGAAAATGCCCTAAAAATGCAAAATAGCAGTTTTCTATCAAATTCATACTAAAGACGGTGTTTTTTGAAACTTTTTCAACATGAATTATTTTTAATCGATAAGTAACGAGCTATGAAGTCGATTTTAAATAATTTTAATTGTTTAAACAATTATTATTTTGAAAAAAATTGCACCCCTGTAAATCGTGAAAAGTTATTATCTTTTGGGATAAATTATACAAAGTTGATGAATGTTAAAAGAAGTAGTTCTTTTTTAATATATTTGGTAATTATTTAAACCATTTTCATTTGTTTAAACAATTTTTTCTTCCAAAAATCGTAAAAAGTTATATTTTCTGGAAATAATTACACAATTAAAGAATGTTGAGAGCAATATATTTTTAAAGGATATTTTGTGATTATTTGAACAATTTTTATTTGTTTAAATAATGTTTTCCTCTGTAGAGCGAGAAAAGTTATTATTTACTGGAATTAATGATACAATTAACGGATGTTGAGAGTAATATTTTTTCTAGAGGATATTCAGCTTTTTTTAAAAACAATTTTAATTTGTTTAAATAATTTTCATTTGTTCAAACAATGCTTTATATGTTAATCGTGAAACGTTATTCTTTTCTGCAATTAATGACACAATTAACGAATGTTAAAAATAATATTTTTTTCTGAAGATATTTTGCAATTATTTAAACAACTAATAATCATTCAAATAGCCAATGGGTGAATCCGTAGGCGAAGATAAATTTATTTTAATTAATACGATCTGAAAAAATAACTATTCTTAACAGACTGAAAAAACGGTTTATATTAATGATTATTAATGGTTATTAATTGTTTAAATAATTTCAAAATATTTTAAGCAAAAAAATATTATTCTCAAAATTCGTTAATTGTGTCATCAATTGCTGAAAAGAATGCACTTTCGCGATTTAGAGAGAAAAAAATGTGTAAACAAATAAAAAATGTTTAAACAAATTATAATTTAAAAATTTCTAAATATCCTATAACAAAAAAATATATTACTCTTAAATTCCTTTAATTGTGTCATTAATTCCAGGAAGTAATAATTTTTCATGCTTTACATGAAAAACAATTGTTTAAACAAACCAAAATTGTTTAAATAATCATCAAACATCCTTAGAAAATATATTGTTTTCAACATTCTTTCAGTTTGTCGTTATTTAAAAAAAAATTACTTTTTACGATTTTAGGGAGAACAATTGTTTAAACAAATAAAAATGGTTTAAGTAATTACCAAATGAGTTAAACAAGAACTACTCTTGACATTCATCAACTTTGTACGATTCATTCCGAAAGATAATAACTTTTCACGATTAACTGGAAAAAATTGTTTACACAAATAATAATTGTTTACACAAATAATAATTGTTTAAACAATTTAAAGTTATTTAAAATATGGTTTAAAATTCGTCACTTATCGATTGAAAATAATTCATGTTGAAAAAATTTCAAAAAATACCGTATATAGTATGAATTTGATAGATAACTGCTATTTTGCATTTTTTGGGGCATTTTCCGGGCACAATAGAAGAGGATTTGGAGTGTCAAAATTGAAAATTGTTGGGTGCAAATTATTTCCTAAATACTCCTTAAAAGGCGATAATACTTTAATTCACCAAATTTTTTTTCATTTTTTTTTTTGAAAATCGATCTTTTCCCATTTAAAACCCCAGGTTCATTTCAAAAGCCCGGGGGCACGGTTGAACGTTAAAAAAATTACGGAATTTCTTTTTCAGCAAAACGAACGAAAGATATGTGTAAAAATGTCCAAGCGACTCTGCGTTAGTTTTCGGTTGGCGTAACCAGTGAGGGCGGTCAGCAGCATTGATCGCCGACTGAAACTGCACTCAGACATGCATGGACATTAGGGTGGTCGAAAATGCGATTTTTTGGACCACCCTAATGTCCATGCATGTCTGCGTCGAGTTTCAGTTGGCGATCACCGCTGCTGACCGCCCTCGCTGGTTACGCCGACCGACAACTGACACAGAGACACGCTTGGACATTTTTAGTCATATCTCGGGAACCCATAACAATTTTTTAAGTTTTATGGGCCTAAATTAAAAATAAGACTTCAAAGACTGTGTGGTATAAATTTGAGATTTATACCTAGGTCAGAGGTATGTTAAGCTGACGCAACCACATGTTCGAATCAAGTCAAAACCTATTTCATAATTAAGGGCTCATTTAAGGCCAATTTAATGCTCAATTGTCAAATTTGATGCTCCACTATTTTTTTGAAAAAACCGTGGGTTACGCTAGCTTAAAGTTAAGCTAGCCTAACCCACGGTTTAAAAAAAATAGTGGAGCATTGAATTTGAAAATAGTGTAATGAGCCCTAGTATATATATTTTTGATGATTCGACGATGTGGCTGCGGCAGCTTAACATTAAGCTAGCGTAACCCGCGATTTAAAAAAATAGTGGAGTATTGAATTTGGTAATTGGGCATTGAATTAACATTAAATGAGCCCTTGATTATAAAATATTAAATTTGGCAATTGGGCATTAAATTAGCATTGAATGAGCCCTTAAT